>CM066343.1:21789893-21964893 GCA_033807585.1 Hydrophis major | reverse complement strand
AAGTGGACAAATTTGGGAACCTTGTAATGTTTATAGTGGTGAGGTGCCAGTGTGTATCATTAACAATCTTTGTTGATGCCTTCCAACTTCCCAAATTAAAGAAAATAATGGTTAAAATCTCATGAATTTGCCAGACCTTGCAAGATTTCAGGGGCCATGCATTAGTTCTTGTAGATTCCAAGTGAGAATATTAACTTCTTGCAATTAAGGAAAAGGAGTGAATGAATGAATGAAAATGAAATGATGGTGTCTGCATCAGTGCACAACTCCCCTCACTCGTTGAAAATGTTGCCATCCTTTGAGTTAAAACTTTAAATTGGTTGGTATCACCAATCTTCCCCCATCTGGCTGAGCATGGCAAGAATTACAGTAATCATAACACACATCCATAGGGCACCAAATGGAGGAAGACTAACAAGATGTCATCGGTTGCTACTGCAATAGCAAGGGAAGAGTGTACATGAACATAGGGTGTCCCAGATCTCTTTCTCACCGGCCCACAATCAACAGCTCCCTCTCCTTGGCTTGGGGTCTCAAGCATTTGTAGATGTCCATGGTGAAGAGGGTACCGCTGCTGTTGAAGATGGAGGCTAGGGAGCTCATGAGGGCTGCCAGCATCACTGCTAACATCAGCCCCCGAAGGCCTGTGGTAATAAAACATAATGGGAAGGAACAAGGAATGAATTCCAGCGTTCAGCATCCCTCGGGCTGTGCAGCTGGTTAAATTCACAGCAGAGCTGGGACTCTAATTCAATGGTAGACCCAAATCCTGCTCTCTGACTGGTCAAACTCCACCATTACTGTTGATGGTCCCAACCAGGTGCACAAGTTGTTTGATTTTGCAGGTGCTCTTCAAGTCAAGGAGCAGTTCCAAGCGGCTGCCACCACCACTAACTTCGGCTAAAGCGAGTGTATTAGGGTCAGGAAGGAAACAACCTTATTCTCACCATTTGGCATGAGAGACACAACCAATTTTGGATAGGCAATGTTAGAACACCCAACTTCTGTGCCACATATTTGCTTGCATTCATCTGGAATGATGCAAGCTACTTCGTCTGTAAAGTGAAGAAGAAGAAGAAGGGGATGAGCAATTCTCCTGTAATGCAGGTAACAATGCTGCATTAACACATATATATATATATGTGCATGTGCACACAGATGTATATAACAAATGTATATACCGTATGCTGTTTCTGCTAGGTGCAAAGAAGTGTTTTCACCATCTAAATACTTCACTTCTAAATTTGTGAGCCACCATCTTGAGGCACTATCTTCTTAAATTAACTGGGGAGGAGATGGAGGAAGGGTCTAGGGATTTTCTCTGTAGGAGACTACAAACCAACTCCTCAGTTCCTCAGAGAAGTAATGTTTTCTTGTAGAAAAATGGTGGTATTTAGACTCGTTTGATATAAATGTTGTACATTAAAGAAGTTTCCATTTTGAGAAGGATCTGTCTGCCTTTCTATTAAAATTGGTATCTTCTACCTATCATCAATCAAGGGATTTATGATCATTTTTTTTTCATACTTCTCTCTCCTTCTCCCTCTCCTTCTCCCTCTCCCTCCCTCCCTCCCTCCCAACCCCCCTCTCATTCTCTCTTCTCTCCCTCCCTCCCTCCAGCAATATAAATTGTAAGAGATAGAGCTAATTAGACTGGCAGATTTTTCTCTCCCTTTCAGCAGAATAATAGGGAAAGAAGTTAAAATTATCTGAATAGAGCTGCAAGGGACCTTGGGGGGGTCTTCTAATTCAGGCCCCCTGCTCAAGTCGGAGACCCTATAAATTGCGGTGTCAAACTCAAGGCCTGCAGGCTGGATCTGGTCCTTAGGATGCTTAAATCTGGAAATAGCAAATGGAACGGCCTGTGGTTGGCCTGGATAGCCTCCTGCAACACTCAGCCAGCCAAAACAGGGCACAGCTGTGCCCTGCGCAGACCTCCTGTACTCCGTTTGATCGGCAACATGCTGCAGAAGGCATCCATCCTGTCTAATCCACCGCTCCCAGCCAGATGGCCCACGGAGGAGAACTACAATGCTGATCTGGTCCTAGAAGAAATCCAGTTTGACACCCTTGCTATAAATGGACAGCCTGTATTTTTCCTCTGAAGGATTTAATTTCGTTTAAATTCTCTGGCTCTTAAATTTTAATTTCAAACGAAGGGTTTTCAACATTTCACTTGTGGACAGTTAACCAACCCTAATGTTTCACCATGTCCCAGCCCAGCGCTGTTTGCTCTCCTATCCTTTAATCAACCAAAGACATAAGCCATTCTTTCTCCTGACGAGAAGCTGAGAGATGTGGATAGAACTCATTTTCTCGCAGACAGTATCCTTCCCATGGGAAAGGAGGGTAGGGACTGTGGCCATGCTGGAAAAGAGCAGTTGAAGTTCTAGGCAGATAGAAAAAGGCTGTCTGGACATCCATCAATGCTATATAGGTTGTCCTTGACTTACAACAGTTCACTTAGTGACTGTTCAAAGTTTCAACAGCACTGAAAAAAGTGACTTAGGATCATTTTTCACACTTATGACCAATCCATCATCCCCATGTTCATGTGATTTATATTTGGATGCTCAACAACCAACTCATGTTTATGATGGTTGTAACATCCTGGGGTCATGTGATCTCTTAGCAACCTTCTGACAAGCAAAGTCACTGGGGAAGCTGGATTCACTTAACAACTGTGTAACTAATTTAACAACTGCAGTGATTCACTTAATGAATGTGGTGAGAAAAGTCATAAAATGAGGCAAAAGTCAGTTAACAAATGTCTCACTTAGCAACAGAAATGTTGGGCTCAATTGTGGTCATAAGTTGAGGTCTATCTATACAACATAAGATTCAGATAGTCATCAACTTATGACCAGTAGCTTAGCAAATGTTGGAAGTTATGACAGACTTTGAAAATAGGACTTTTTAACCTGGATTTGAAGTTCTAACATCTATTCCCAATGCCCCATGATCACATGGCTGCGTTTTTTGGCACCCGGCAATCTGCATTTATGACTATTTTCAGCACCCACAGTCTTATGTCTGTGATTTATGATGTTTTTGCTAGAAACTGGCCTTTACTTCCGGGTTCTGGCAAAAACTGTCCCATAGCAAACAATAGGTAGACTTAATAACCCTGGCAATTGCTTTATAATTGCTGTATTTGCTTAAAGATTATTGCAAAAAAGATTGTAAAATAGGGCTTTATTTATTATTTTTACAAATAACTCTAGATACTGAACATAACTAATAGACCTTCTCCTTTTATTTTCCCCACAAGAACAACAATCCTATGAGGGGAGTTGAGCTGAGAGAATTGGGAGTTTCAGCTGGCTTTCATGGCTAAGGCAAAACTAGCAATCACAATCTCTTGTTTTCTAGCCTGGTGTCATAATCATTACATCATGGGCTGTTTAACTGCACAAACATCAACTCTTTGGCAATTGCCACTTCACTACCACTTATCACAGAGGACCACAGGAAAAGAAATCCAGCCTGTTTAGTTGCTGCACTGCCAGAACTTTACATGTCTGGAAAATAAATAAATTGCTTTCCTTGCTGAACAAACTCACAGGGAGGTCCTGGCTCCAGTGGCACAAAGCCCTTGTGATTTATACTTTGGAGTTATAGAAGTGGAACCTCATTCATCCGGAGCAGAGGATAATTTGAGGGTGTTGACTGAGCCCAAGAGAGCCAGCTGACCAATCTAAGTGATTTCTGAAGAAAGCCTTCATAGCTTGAAAATAGCAAATAAATAGAGAATAATGCTAAATTGTAAAATTGGGTAGTGTTAAACTTAGGTTTGAGCCTTATGTTGAGTTGAGTTCTTTGATAGGGTCTTCTAAGAATCTTGCACATATACCTAATCACTCTGGCTGGTGAAAAAATAGAAGAGAGTAGAGAGTAGAGTAAAGTAGAGTAGAGTAGACTAGGGTAGAGTAGAGTAGAGTAGAGTAGAGTAGAGTAGAGTAGAGTAGAGTAGAGTAGAGTAGAGTAGAGTAGAGTAGAGTAGAGTAGCCTTACATATTATCATTGTCAATGTGTGTCCAAATTAACCAATACAATCCTTTCTATTAGTAGGGAATGTGATATAAAAACAACTAAAGCTGGTCTCCTGGTCCACGCTTTCTTTACCTCACTCAAGCAAGTTCTACGAAAGTTTTTAAGTCATAATGGGCAGCAGAGTCAGTTACTAGGGGCCCATATAAATTAACAAACTAGAAAATTATAGGGAATTCTCTCTGAAAGTATCAAATCCCCATTCCATTTAGAAGCCATCTCCATAGCAGCCCCAAAATCAGGCAGACTCTTAGAAACTTAGAATAACAAAACTGGAAGACTTGGAGGTCTTCTAGTCCAATCCCCTGCTCAGGCCAGAAACCCTATAACATTTCAGATAAATGGTTGTCCACTCTCTTAAACAGCATTCAGAATTTCTGGAGGCAAGTTGTTCCACTGATTAATTGTTCTGTCAGGAAATTTCTCCTTAGTTTTAGGTTTTGCTTTTTTCCTTGATGGTTTCGTTGCTTCTTGTTCTGCTTTGGAAAATAGTCTGACTCCCTCTTCTTTGTGGCAATCCCTTAGTTATTGGAACACTACAATTATGTCACCACTAATCCTTCTTTTCATTAAACTAGACCTACCCAAATCCAGCAACCATTGTTTATATGTTTTAGAGAAGTGTGCCTTAACTCTCTTTGTAACGCTTCTCTGTACAATATTTTTTATTGTTAATAATTATTTTCGCACTACAAGCTTCTGTGGCAGGCTGGGAGGGGAACAAGAAGTGCGCCATCACTTGAGACTTTCAAGAAGAGATTGGACTGCCATTTGTCAGAAATTGTGTAGGGTCTCTTGCTTGGGTGGGGGGGTTGGACGAGATGACTACAAGGTCCCTTCCAACTCTGATTATCTGTTACCTGCTTATAAGCAATGGGTAAACCAAGATTGAGAACATCACAAAAGTTAATACTGACTCTAATGTAACTAGATCAATAATTAAATAAGTTTCCTTGTTTGAAATAAAATTAATACATTTTTACAATTACAATGAGTTAATGTTTACAATCCATACAAAATTAATACAGTTGATATTATGTTACACAACATCTAGATCAATTTGAAACTAGAGGCTGTATTCTCAGCTACGTCAACCCTGCCAAACAACCATTCATTTAGTAACTGTTTAGTATTGAAAGAAGTAACTTATCAACATTTTTCACATGACTGTCACAACATCCCCATGATTGTGTGATTAAAATTCGGATGCTTGGCTTCATATTTATTACCAATTGCAGTGTCCTGAGATCATGTGATTCCCTTTTGCGACCTTCTGACAAAGTCAATGCGGAAGCCAGGTTCACTTAACAACCGTATTACCAGTTTAACAACTGCAGTGATTCACTTAACTACTTTGGCAAGAAAGGTCATAACATGGGGCAAAACTCACCACCCCTGTCTCACTTAGCAACAGAAATTTTGGGCTCAATTGTGGTTGTAAGTTGAGGACTAGCCGTAGCATCTGAGACTGTTTTTTGGTTCACTTAGATCAACTGTTTCTCATTTTTCTTCTGATATCTACATTCCAACCATCACCTCAGAAGTTTACCTGGATACAGGATCCGGCTCATCATGCCAGGCATTACCATGAGGAACATCGGTAGTAGTTTGAGGTACCCACAAAGGATGCAGCCAGCTTTGACATGGGTCAAGTTCTTTCCAGCCAGGCACCTCTGTACTATGACCTACATGGGATGCAAATGGGAAGGTTTGCTAGAAAGCATCAATGCTATCTTCTTCATTTGTGCTCTAGGGCGTCCTCATCTTCTTCACATAAGGTTTATGGGGTTGAACAACTAGATGGCCACAAAGAACATTCTTCAATGGGATATTTTGATATAAAGTTGGTCTTAGCATGGAATTGCATTGGATAGCATATGGAAAATTCTTTAAAAATGGCTGAGGCTGAGGTGGACACCCATGGAGGCCATTACAGAAAATTGACTCCTGTTAAACAGGAGCTTTCCTTTTCCACAAGGCATCTGCAGAAGCATTTTTCCATATGAAGGAAGAAAAGCCCAGTCCAGTTCCAAGCTGGGAGAAAGGCACTAAAAATAATATGGAGGCTGGCTGGTTGGAAAGAAGGTCTCTGTTTATTTGGTTTCCAGAAACTTCAATGTCAGCATGTTTCTGGGATGGTTGACAAAATGGCTGAATGAGTGAGTGGATTTTTATAGGGTTCTGGGGTTTGGTAGTTGAGATGCTCCAGGGGGTTGTGCAATGTAGTGAGCCTTGTGACTTTACTATTTATGGTGGGTTAATCCTAATGGTGGTCGGTGAATCCTATTATGTCTAAAAATCATGTTGCTTTCTGCCTTTACTTTCTCTTTTAATATTCTCCAGAATATTTCATTATCTAGGAGGGGTGGGGCTTCCTACACATTAGTAGGACTCAATTTTAATAAATGGTATGGAGGGAAATATTTTCATTTTCTATGAGCTCTTCTAAACTGAAAACATATGGGTTATGTTTGTCTAACTTCTGGATGGAACCTCGAAGAAGAAAGAAGAAAACTGGTAGTTCTTTATACTAGTTTAAAGCCCTAATCTGAGGGCATGTAGCCTCAGAATTGCATCAGAGATAGAAATGCACCTCCAGATGTTATTAAATTACAATTCCCAACATTTTTTCCATCAGAAATGCAGAAAATGTAGTTTAGGTACACAGAGAGCCTCCAGGTTCTTTTATTTGGTACTTTCATTCTCTGACTGGTCATCCTCTTAAGTGTTAACACCTGTCATTTAAGTCATGAAGATTTTTCAGTCATCCAGGTAAAATTGCCTGAAAGATGAGTCATGGCAACTGGACATATTGTCTTGTTAGCTTGAGTTGTTTCATCGACATATTGCCACATACTTTGGGGAAGAAACCCCTGAGATTGTTGTGGGATGAGTTGGTACATTCCAGTGACTCTTTGCCTAACTTGGTCTGTCAGATGAAACTGCCCAAAAGGTCAAAATTGAAGAAGCTTCTTGGATGAGAAGTGAAATGTCTTCAAGGAAAAACCAAGTCTAGTTGCCTTTTGGGACAGCCATGACCTGGATAACATCTAATGAAGTTGCTTGAGGAACAGTGAAAAGTCTCAAACCAACAAGAAAATAAGTCCTATTGCCATGATTCAACTTTCAAACACCTGTCACTTAAGTTCTCAGGATCAACCACAAAAAGGGAAGTGCAGAAGAAAATTAGTCGATGATTTTTAAGGCAATTGTATTTGTCTTTATTGAATAGCACACCAACAATCAAGGAAAGCTATCCTTTATATCTTTGACCTTACAAAACATAGGTTGAGAATATAAGTAGTCAAAACGTATGCCCAATCTCTTAGTGACCATTCAAAGTTTTGACAAACCTTCCCAGGACTATTAACAACCTGGATTTGTAATTCTGACAGTCACCACCACACCATACCCCATGATCATGTGATCATTTTTAGGGCTTGGCTATGTGTCCCACAATCACATGACTATAATTTACAACTTTTTTTTTGCAGGAAACAGGCATTTATTTCTGGTTTCTCTAAAAAAACCAAAACCCATTGCAGATAATAAATTCACTTAGTGTCCACATTGTTTTTTTTAACAACCACAGTGATACCCTGAATAGAGATTACAGGGTTATAAAAAGGGAAATGATTGACTTAATGACTGCTGCAATAAAAGTTGTAAAGTCAGGGACATTCTTGTGATGACCCATTTAAAGACCAGCACAACTTACGATAATGCAGGTCAAATTATGGTTGTGAGTTGAGGACAACTATCTATATATAAATAAAGTTTAAGGATATGTAGAATTCAAGATATGGATGTTTCTAAAGGTGAGTCTCAAAGTCAGAATACCTAGCTAAGTATGGCTGAGCTTGAAAAAGCTACACATGGTTGTATTTGGGTAATGCTTCGATGAGAATCCACCATGAAATTTTGTACATTAGAAAAGCAAAAATAGGTAAATCTGAAAGAAGCAGAGGCTCTGTACTATTAGCAAGACGGATATAAAGTTAGAAGTTGAATTCAACTTAATAGAAATTTGGCCTTAAATATAAGTAATTTTCCTTCCACACCAACAAACAATTGGGGCATAATCAAAGGTTATGCATAACCTGGAATTAAGGAGAAACTTCCTAACAGTTGGAACAATTAACCAGTGAAACAACTTGCCTTCAGAAGTTGTGGGTGCTTCATCACTGGAGATTTTTTAAAAAGAGACTGAGCAGTCACTTGTCTGAAATGGTATAGGATCAGAGGTGGTATTCAGCAGGTTCTGACCAGTTCTGAAGAACTGGTAGTGGAAATTTTGAGTCGTTCGGAGAACCGGCAAATTCACTCTGACTGGAGATTTTACAGTATCCTTCCTCTGCCATGCCCACCAAGCCACGCCCAAGGACCGGTATTAAAAAAAATTGAATCCCACCACAGTATAGGATCTCCTGTTGAGCGGGGGGGGGGGGGGGGAATAGAAGACCTTGAAGGTCAATTGAAAGCTTTAGGAAAACTTCAACCGGCATAATAGCAGGATTTACTATCATATGTAAGTAGTGTGATGCTTCTAGGCGGCTCTTGTTGCATAGTAGGCAAGGAAGTGTGAGTTTAATTCAGACTAAAGGGAGTGATTCTTCAGAAATTAAGAGACTATTTTTATTCCCCTTACCCTTCCCTAGAAATCATTCTGTACCTGGTCACTGCACCAATACCAGATAGAGTTGATGGAAAGACCGAGGATGACAGCTGGCCAGGGCAGATCGCTCGTGGTGGCATCTCTGATCATGTGGAAGGAGTCTTCACGGGGCAGGTAGCAGGAAGACGAGATGTTGTAGAGGGCAGGGATGGGTGAAAGTGTCTGCTTGGGAATTGCCTCCATATATTTGTCAAATAATCCTTGATAACCTCCGATTTCATTGAAGGCTGTATGGGAAGAGTCATGGTCATGCTGGAACTGAAATAGCATTTTTATTCAGGCGTTTGCATGTTACATTACACTCCCTGTTTCCCAAATTGGAGATTTCTTCCCTCCCTTTGACTGTGCAATGAAATTGCAAACCCAGGAGAGCAGATTTGTTATTATTGTTTTTGAAAAGTTAACTTTTGTTTTAGATCGAAAGGATCAGTTGAACCTAAATACTTTAACTAAGGAATGTGTTGTGAATGCATAAGATTTAATAAAGAGAACTGAGCTTGGAGTAAAGTGCAGGGTTCTGGCCCTGCACTTCTGATTGGCTGTTAACGGCAGGATCGGATTAGCCCGTTCCGGGGAATCTGATTGGCCATTAACAGAGAGTTCCTATTGGTTAAGGGAGCTAGCACTCCTCAATTGTTATTGGTTAATAGTTACTGGGGTTGCCTATATAAGGAGGGTTATAACTGCCATTGAGTTGAGAAGTCACTATGTAAATAAAGAGCTGAAGTTCACCGTTCCAGAGGCTTGTTTCCATTCTTTCTCGCCCATGCTCCAAACATAACACTGGCGACGAGGATGGGATGTGGAGACGTCTGAACTGACGGAACTAAGAAGAAACACCGAGCACGTGGCTGACGACGCTACACAACGGAACCATGTCCGGTGGCATCGTACCACCTGCTTCGTTCGATCCAGTGCAGGAAGATTGGGAGTCCTACATGGGTCGCTTCCAAATGTTCTTAGAAACTAACAACTTAAAGGATGCCACAGCCGGGAAAAAACGGGCAGTGTTCCTAACGCATTACGGTCCAACCATATTTAAGATGGCTAAAGCACTAGCAAAACCTAGAGAAGTGAAGGCGATGGATTGGGATGACCTCGAACCTCTACTTAGAGATCACTACGCACCGGCCGTGCCTACGCTCGTGAGACGGCACGAGTTCTATCAGAGAAACTAGCGAAAAGGAGAAAGCATCGCCGACTTCATAGCAGACCTCCGAAACCTGGGAGGCCTCTGTGGATTCGCCGATTTGGAAGAGGCACTGAGAGATCGAATAATTCTGGGATTAGATGCACCAGGCGTACAGAGTAAGCTGATGGCGAAAGGCGACATCAGCCTTGCCGATGCCATCGCCGATGCTACTGCAGCAGAAGCAACCAGGAAGTCGGCTGCACAATTACGCCGCAACCACGCTCCGGTACATCAACCGACAGGCGACATTTTACCCAAGGCAGAAGGGCAACTTTCCACGACACACCATGAGGACCTCTTTTCGTCATCAGACAGCGACAAAGAAGAGGTCCATCGACTGCGGTCCGACCGGGACCACCACCCGAAGTCCCTACGCCCTTGCGCTGGCTGTGGAGCCAACCATGCCAGGTCCGAATGCAAATTCCGCGACGCACTCTGCCATGAGTGTGGAAAGAGAGGCCGCATCGGACGGGTCTGCCGTAGTTTACAAGGACCCAGCCAGGCTTCAAAGGGGGCTAACTATCGCCAATCGACAGGAAACCGTCCTGTAAGGCGGGAACCAATAAGCCACTCCTACAGAAACCGAGCTTTACAGCGAGAAGAGGCTCATCATACTATCACTATTGGTCACGCCTCAGCCTTGGATGCCAAGAAAATTCGAATCACAGTAGCCATCGAGAACCAGCCTTGCCCCATGGAAGTCGACTTGGGATCGTTCCTCTCTATGGTGTCCTGGAAGACCCTCAAGCAACTCATCCCCACGATTCAGTGCCAAGACCTCCGTTTCCAAAGACTTATTCTTAAGGACGATCAAGGGAATCGAATCCCTGTCGTTGGTTCCTGCCGAGTCAGGGTCTCCTTCAAGAAGCACACAGCGTACTTACCGCTAACTGTGATCGACAAAGATAGGCTTAGTCTGCTAGGTCTCCAAGGGTTTGAGCCACTTGGCATTGAAGTGGCAGGCATAAACCGAATCAGCGAAAGTGACTGAGAGGAGGACCTCATCCATGAGTTCAAGGACGTCTTCGCAGAACATTTAGGCGAGTACAAGGGGTCCCCAATCTCGTTCAGCCTTGATCCAAAGATAGCTCCCATCCACCTTAAGCCCCGTTGAGTTCTGTTTGCCTTAAAGCCGAAAACTGACGAACAACTCAACAAACTAATAGCTCAGGGAGTACTAGAGCCTACCGATCACTCTCCCTGGGAAACACCAATCGTAACACCCATTAAGCCAGACGGGTCGGTCCAAATTTGTGGGGACTACCGTGCCACCCTGAACCACGCCCTGCAGCAGAATGCATATCCGGTGCCAGTGGTACAGCATCTCCTCCACTCCCTGGGGGGCAGAAAGGTCTTCGCTAAATTAGATTTAGCTCAGGCATATCAGCAACTACCTGTTGATGAAAAGACGCACAGGCACAAACGATTGTGATGCACCGAGGTGCCTTTAAATGCACCCGGCTCCAATTTGGAGTCAGTATAGCCCCAGGAATTTTTCAGAGCCTGATGGAGAGGCTATTACAAGGGATTAAAGGCGTGGTTCCCTACTTTGACGATGTATTAATTGCTGCACCTACAAAAAAAATCTTACGAGATCGTTTAAAGTTAGTCCTACAAAAATTCCAAGACACCAGGCTTAAGGTAAAAAAGAATAAGTGCAAATTGTGTACAGATAGTCTGGAATTTTTAGGGTACCTAATTGACAGTCAGGGTATTCACCCTACCGACAGTAAACTAAGAGCAATAAAAAATGCTCCCAGGCCTCGGAACAAGGCCGATCTCCAGGCGTTCCTAGGCCTCATCAACTTTTATAATGTATTTCTACCGCATAAAGCAACGGTCGCTGAACCATTACACCGATTGTTAGACAAGAAAGCAAACTGGTTATGGGGTCATAGAGAAGAACAGGCGTTCCGTAATGTAAAAAAACTACTGACTTCTGACTCTGTACTCATGCAATACAATGAGACTTTGCCATTAAATATCATATGCGATGCTTCGCCTTTCGGAGTGGGCGCCATTCTGAGCCATGTATTACCTAATGGTAATGAAGCCCCTGTTGCATATTTTTCAAAGACACTTTCAAAAACTGAGCAAAATTATGGCCAAATTGATAAAGAAGCCCTCGCAATTGCATCGGCTGTTAAAAGATTCCACGAGTACGTATATGGCCGGGCTTTTACTATCGTGACTGACCACAAACCGTTATTAGGGATAATAGCTGGGGATAAGCCAACTCCCTACATATTATCCCCCAGGATGACTCGCTGGTCAGAATTCTTGGCTGCTTATAATTATCGGCTGCAATACCGCCTGGGGAAAGCCATTCCCCAGGCCGACGCATTGAGCCGAGCACCGCTTCCAGAGACTCTCGACGATCCTGCACCAATGGTAACCACATTGCAAATTGAAACACTCAACTCGCCGCCATTGACTGCCCGAGATATTGCGACAGAAACCAAACATGACCCCACCTTAGCGCGAGTTCTAGGCTGGGTAGAACGCGGATGGCCATTGGACCAATTATCAGATGACTTCACACCATTCAAAACTCGACAAACGGAGTTGTTCTCTCAAAAAGGCTGTGTCATCTGGGGCGATAGAGTCATTATCCCAGAACGACTCCAAAAAGCGCTGCTGAGAACTTTGCACGATAGCCACCCTGGTATCGTGCGAATGAAAGCCTTCGCACAAAGCTACGCATGGTGACCGGGCATTGACAAGCAAATCGAAAATTGGGTTAAAGCTTGTCATAAATGCCAGGAAGTGAGCAACGCCCCACCTAAAGCCATCCCTACCGAATGGGAGACACCATGGGACCCTGGGCCCGTATTCACTTGGACTTTGCAGGACCGACCAAAGGCCACACCTTTCTGCTAACCGTCGACGCCTACTCGAATTGGCTCGAGATTCACCGCATGACGAACACAACCACTGAAGCGGTTATCAAAAACTTGGAAAGACTATTTGCAACCCACGGATTACCAGACGTCCTGGTATCCGACAACGGGCTCCAATTTACAGTGCTGCCATTCGAGCAGTACCTGGCTGACTGCGGCATCTGACATGCGCTCACCGCGCCTGTGCACCCTGCGACCAATGGCAAAGCAGAGCGCATGGTCCAATTTGTTAAGAAAACCTTGCAGAAAGTAGACTATGATAACATTGACGACAAGATCAATCGACTTCTTTTCCTACAACACATCACACCTCATAGCGTCACCAATAAAACTCCCGCCGAACTGCTGATGGGACGAAAACTCCGCTCCCACCTCGACCGGTTACACCCAGCATATGAACCAGAAAAACCACTAGGATCCAGCGGCCGCTGTCGTGCCTTCCAGGTAGGCGATTTGGTATATGCTAAAAACCTATTGGGCGACCCGCTGTGGGTGGAAGCGACAGTAGTTCGTGTAACCGGCCCGAGATCCTACCTTGTACAATGCTTGACGATAGACTATGGAAACGCCATATCGATCAATTACGATCGCGGCTTCTGTCGGGCATTCCTGAACTCCCTTATGACCAAACTGAGGGGGGGGGAGATACGGAAGAGGATGAATTCCAAGTAGATGAAAACCCATTCAAAGGAAACGATGATGTAATAGAGACACAGGAAGTGGAACCAGAGAGGGAAACAGATGCACCTCAGGGAATTACCGAGAATAATGGCAACGACGAAGAAATGAACTCTGAACCAGAGGCGACCCCGTTGCCAAACAACGAGCTACCTCAACGTGATTGCAGTCAAATGACACAGTGAAAATCAAAAAGACTAATAAAGCAACCGTTCTACCTAAAGGACTATGTAACTGCGCCCTGCAAACAGAAGCCAGGGGGAAGGGGTGTTGTGAATGCATAAGATTTAATAAAGAGAACTGAGCTTGGAGTAAAGTGCAGGGTTCTGGCCCTGCACTTCTGATTGGCTGTTAACGGCAGGATCGGATTGGCCCGTTCCGGGGAATCCGATTGGCCATTAACAGAGAGTTCCTATTTGTTAAGAGAGCTAGCGCTCCTCGATTGTTATTGGTTAATAGTTACTGGGGTTGCCTATATAAGGAGGGTTATAACTGCCATTGAGTGGAAAAGTCACTATGTAAATAAAAAGCTGAAGTTCACCGTTCCAGAGGCTTGTCTCCATTCTTTCTCGCCCATGCTCCAAACAAAACAGAATGTATAATTGCAAAAATGGCAGAATGATATTACATGTGCAGAATCAAAAGACTTATATAATTATGCTCTGTTGCATTGTGGGAAAAGAGACTCGAGACCCAATTGACTTTTCCCTTTTTATTTTCTTTCTAGTAATCGCATGCGGAGAAACCGCGGCAGCCTTTTTTATAGCCGGCTGCCCGCGGCTCGTGGCCAATGACAGCTCTTTAAATCTCCCGCCACCACGGACCAACCTATCATAGGTAAGTATGCAAATATATAACATGTTCATTACAAGGATTTTAGTAAATAAGAGTAAGCTGTGAAAAATTTATTGATCCAATTTATCTCTGGTTCAAATCAGGCCTCTTTTTTAAAAAAAATACACAAAACAAAGGTGAATCTGTGGAAATGGCATTCATTTTTTTTGTCCTTAAAAATTGGGGGTTGTTTTATGAGGATTCCCACCATTCCTGTAGTGACAAAAGTTTCAGAGCATCACATTTTATAAAAATGACAGAACATTATAAATGGCTGATATAATGTAACGTGAACTCCTCCTATTGAGAATTAGTAATTAATTGTTCTAACTGTCAGGAAATGTCTCCTTAGTTCTAGCTTGCTGTTCTCCTTGATTAATTTCCATTTGTTGCTTCTTGTTCTGCCTTTGGAGAATAGCTTGACCCGTTCTTCTTTGAACAGAGACTAGGCAACTGGTTGTAAGTCGAGGACTACCTGTATCTACTTCCATTGTGCTTTCCTGCATGTGAGGCTACTAGAACCCGTTCTTGCAGTTTGAGATGATAGAAGAAACTCAGTCTTTGTATCCAGTCAGCATCTTACTCACCAAACCCCATTAGGATGAAAGCACCTCCAACCATGACAAAAGTCTGGACTGTGTCTGTGTACATCAAGGCTGCCAATCCTCCTGAAAGTAAGATGAAGATTCATATGCAGGTATGATGGTGTTATTTTGGTTCCTCATACAACTGGCTCTCTGTTATCTGCATCTGATTTGGGCAACCAAGCGTCCTTTAAATGTCATTCTTCAACTTCTGTAAGGACAAACCCACCTAGGAAAGACTATGAGGGCTGCAGGCAATGCATTTTGAGATAACTATATAGGTAGTTTTTGGCTTGTGATCACCATTGAGCTCAAAATTTCTGTCACAAGCAAGACAGTTGTTAAGTGACTTGTGCCCCATTTTATGATCTTTCTGGCTACAGTTGTTAAGTAAATCTGTAAAACTGTAATTGTTAAGTTAGCAACACAGTTGTTATGTGATTCTGGCTTCCCTATTTAGTCTACTTGTCAGAAGGTTGCAAAAGGGGATCGCATGACCCTGGGAAACTGCAACTGTCATAAACACATGCTAGTTGCCAAGTGCCCACGTTTTGATTAGGAGGACACTATAATGGCCATAAGTGTGAGAAATAAGTCACTTTTTCAGTGCCATTGTAAATTTGAATGGTCATTAAATGAATGGTTTTAAGACCAGGACTTTCTGTATATTTGATTTCTTTTAGATTCTGCTGGCTTCTACCTCGAAGAATCATATACACTGTCCTATTTATTGGAAACATGACTCGATGAACTAATTCTACAATTTTGTAAGGCTACATTAACAGAATCTTCCAAATCTGAGATGCAAATTTCTCACCACCACTTTTAAGGGTGCAATCCATTATGGTGGTCTTTCCTAAGTTTCTTCCTCTGACTGTTAAGTGAAGGAGGGCTCCTCCCTCCCTTATTAGTTTGTTCCCTAAGTAACTTCTTTTCCCCTCACTCCCAAGGTCATCCACACATCCATTACAAGCATGTATAGGCAGGCAGCATCTTTTTTGAAAGATGCTTTCCCACAGGACCCTGGTGTGAGTCATGGTGGATTGATGATGTCTCTGCAAATGGGCAGAGATGGCAACTGCTATGTAGAACGAAAGACTGCTAAGTTAAGCCAGTTCTTCGAATTTCTCCAGAGAAAGAGAAATCAAGAGATTCCCCACAACTGCTTTGATTCGCAACTCCTTATGAGAGTATAAAACAGAGGTCTCTCACTGGTTTGAGTGCCAAGGCACAGCATCAAGGGACAGCAGGAGCAGAGCCTTTCATGAGGAACACACTTTCTAATCACCGTTGGAAATGTTCAGTTTAATCATTTTATGAAAATTAGAGACTTTCAAAACAGCAAGCTTAAACTGCACCAGGTGAGTTTTGGGAACTTCCGGTTTTGCATGGCTTCAGCAGCAGCAGGAATTTGCTTGTCTGCAATTCCTGCTGTGCTTGCTGCCAAGGTGCCCCCGATCCAAATGGGTCTGGGGGATATGGCTGCCCTGTAGAGGCAGCTGAAGAGAGAGGGGATCCAGACAGGGGTTTGGGGGTGTTGCAGACCCCCTCCCCAGCCGGAAAAAACCCTTTTTCCCAAGGTGGTGGAGCAGCGGTCAGTGATGGCCATCACAAAGAAGCCTGCAGCCGGGTAAGATTTGTGCTGGAGGTTGCAGGAGGAAAATTTGGCTGAGCCGAGATAATAACCACTCTTAATTATCCTAGAAACTGAACTGTTTGAATTGCCTGAGGATACATTGTTTCCCAAAGAAGATTGGAAAGCTGCGGTTAAAGCTGTTCAGGGGAAATTTTTTTTCTTCTTAACTCTCCCTCCCCATAGAAATAGCAGACGGAGATCTGGAAAATCCACTTGGGCACGGAAGGTAACTCAATTTGAAATTTAAAGCCAAGAGATGAAGGATTTCTGGACATTGGATTTAAAAAACAACAACAACAACTTAAAATTGATTTGGTTTGCTTTGTGACTTTGAGATCTTTGTGAAATTTTGTTTTTTAAAAAAAGGGACTAAAGACATTGGGGTTGTGTTGAAGGAGAAAGGAAGAAAGAATGGCATTGTCTTTTGAAGGACTACAAATGGAATTTCAAAAACTGAAAAACGAAGATAAGGGCTTGTTTGGATCTATCTTTTTTGCTTTTTGGAAATGGCGATTTCTACTTACCAAGAAATACTACAGGATGAAGGAGAAGAAGCCATCTTTAGTGGACAGACACACTTAGTGAAGGAAGAAAAGTGGGAGGGGGGCAAGGAAAAGATGAACTTAGAACTTAAAAAAGCAACCAAGAAAAAGAAAAAGGAGATGAAAAAGCAATATGTTGTCAGAAAGCAACAGAAAAGAAATACAACAGAGAGGGAAGATTAAGAGAGTGAAATTGGAGAGTTGGGGGGGTCAAAAAGTTAGAATGGAGAAGAAAGAAAGGGGGAAAGGAAAGAGAAGTCATAAAGGCTTTAAACAAGATGCAAAAAAGTGTTTTTTTTTTCAGAGATAAGGGGTGAGATAATCTTTTTTAAAAAAATGATTCTGCAAAAGTACATAAAAATATATTGTAGACATTAGTATTTGAAGTTGAGCTAGAAAATTAAAATATTATATGATTTAAAAATGTATTAAAACGAAGTCATGATTTAATTATAGAGTTTAATTTCTTAATTTCATAATAGTATGAAATAGTATTTTTATTGTTTAAGAATTAATAATAGAATTTAATTTCTTATGAAACATTGCTTTTACTATATTATAAATTTAATATTTCTTTTTTTATTTGTTTTTAGTTTTATTATTACTTATTAAACTCAATATTATTTGTTTGTTTTGCTATTTTGAAATGTAATACTTTGAATGTACGGAGCAGAATCAGCACGGAAAATATGTATTATTTTAAGTGTTATTTAGGGGGAAGATAAAAAGTTGTCATACTTTAATCTGGGTTTACAGGAGAAATATTGTATTAGATAGAAAGGATAAGTAGGTGATTGAAAGAAAACAGACCAAAGATGCAAATATAATTGTTTAATTGAGATGGAATAAATAAAATAGAATTAAAAGAATGAGTAGGAGAGAGAAAATATATGGAAAATAGAGAATGTTAAATAAGATATGAGATAGTATATTGTGAGTATAAATTTTGATTGATGTCTGTATAAAAAGAGTTAACTCGGGGTAAGCTGCCTTCCAAAAAGAAGTTTTATGTATTTATGTTTTGTGTAATGTTTGTTTAAGTCTGACAAGATGTGGAAGAATACTAATGAAAATATATTCAATGAGACAGAAGAAATATGACTAAATAGAATGAAAGGGAGTAATAAAGAAAAGTTTTGAAAAGATATGAAGTTGATTAGATAAGATAAATATATATATAGAAGTGTGATAATTTGGAATTATCTTCTTTTGAAATAAGATGGTTTATTTGTTTCTTCTAGAAAAGATATTTTATGTTACTACATCCTATGTTTTGTTTGTGTGTGTTAAAATTTTTTTAATAAAGTTTGTTATTAAAAAAAAACTGCACCAGGTGAGTTTTATATTCTTACGAAATTTTAAATAGAGTCTCAAAAATTTAAAATAACATACAATTGGCAAAAGGCAGGGGGAAAAAAAAGAAAGATTTGAAATAGTGTTTTTTAACTTGTTCTGAAATATTAATAATATTGAGAGATATTAATATCTCAGAAAGAATAAAGATTTCAATGAATACACTTTTACAAGACGCTAAGAACATTTAAAAAAAAACAAAAAACATTGACCTGACCTAAATATTATAGAGTTTGGAGACATGGAAGACCACAAAAATTGAAATTACCAAAATGAAAATGCAAAAGAAAAATCAAGAAAAGGATCTGGATTTGGAACAGCTTTGGCAAGAAACCTGGATATTGTCTCCTTAGGTGGCTTACAAAGTAGGCTGGTAGTTTTGAAAAGTCTTGGAAGACTTATTTTAAATACCAAAGAGTGATGAAAGATCAAATCCTGCAATGGCATAGGAAGGATTTAAAGGTCAAGATTGTGCAAAAAGAAAGAATTACATTAAAATTGGATTGTTTGATTCAGGATAAATTATTCTTATTTGTGGAATCCTTGCTGCTCTACTGAGCTTGTTTGTTTTCTTGCAGACATTTCATTACCCAGCTAAGTAATATTTTCAGTTTAAATAATGATATAATAGTTTAAATAACAACATAATCAAAGAAGTAAAAAAAACAACAACCCCGGTAATACTAACAAGGCAATAAGAGAGTAAATCCCATTCCCTTTTGCCCCAAAGCTGTTACCTTGTTGCAGGGGTCTCCAACCTTGGCTCCTGGAAGCCTGGCGGACTTCAACTCCCAGAGTTCCACAGCCAGCTGGCTGTGGAATTCTGGGAGTTGAAGTCCACCAGGCTTCCAGGGGCCAAGGTTGGAGACCCCTGCCTTGTTGGGTAATGAAATGGCTGCAAGAAAACAACCAAGCTCAGAAAGCATCAACAGTTCGACACTGAGCTATACATATTCTCCTCCATTTGTTCGATATTTCTGTTAACTCCTAATGTATGTTTGAAGCAGGATTGAAAAGATTATGATTTCTGGATAAAAGGCTATGGGAAGAAAGTGTTTTTTTATTTGTAATTTTAAAAGAAAGGTGAAACGTTAGCATATTAGTTTATGTTTGGCATGAGGCAAGTTGGAAGCCACTTCTGTATTACTGTCTTCTGTTGTCTTTTCTGTTGTCTTTTTCTTTTAATTTGGTTTATTAATTTTTACTATGTTTCTTAAAAACATTAACAAAAGGGCTTCCAGATTGAAGTCTCTTCAGCGATAGACAGAAATCCGCGATCGTGCGCAGTTTCGGTCTGGGTTTGCTGCTGGAGCGCCCTGTGCCGGCTCGTACCAGGGCTAAGCCACCCCGTAGAGGTGGTGAAGAGGGGGGAGATCGCCAGCAGGGTTGAAGAGAGCCACATCCCTCCTCCTCAGCTGGCCATTACTCCCTTTCCCGAAGGCGGTTGCAGCGGTGGTCAGAAATGGCCACCACAAAGAAGAACTCGACCAAAAAATAATGTGCAGGAGGAAGATAAGAAGTGAAAGTTTTGGCTGACTGGGTTAAATCGTAAAAGCAACAACTAAGGTACCCTGGAATTTAAACGTACAAAAAATAACATTGCTCCCAAAGAAGAGTCGGAAGCAGCGAAGGAAAGTGAAAAGGGAAAGGTTTGCCTTTTTTTTTTCTTCTCTCACCTTCCCTATACTGACAACTAAGAGACTTAAATAAGAAATTGGAAAAATCCGCTTTGACATCAATAGGCAATTAAGCTGAAAATAAAGCAAAATGCCAAAAGAATAATAAAGATTTCTGGACAATAATTTTTTTTTTTCATAAGCAGGAAGGGAGAGAAAAAGAATAAGGGAAGGATCTGGAAGAGGGAGGAGACTGCCTGGAATTAAAAAGAATCTACAGTAAAACTTCAACAAGACTTCTAAAAGACACATTTTAATTGAAACTTTGTAACTAAACAGTAACCCCAGGAAGAGAAAGTGAAAAAAAAGAGCAAAAAGAAACAGCTTGCGTGTATTTGGATTATTTGGTGATTTTTGGATTCTTGGTTATGACATTTGAATGACTAAAATTAATCAGGTGGTTGTTTAAAAATTTATACAATGGCACCATTTTGGGTGAACTGAAAATGGAACTTAAAAAGTACAAGAAGATGCACAAGAAGGGAAGGGTTCTTTTGGCTTCGTTTTTCAATTCTTAGAAATGGAGATTTGGAACTATGAGAAACAACAAGAAACGTCTGCAAAACAAAAAGACTGGGACAAAGAAGAAGCCATCTTTAATGAATAAGTAATTCTATGTGGGGAAGAAAAAGGAAAGGGGGGGGAAGAGAATGGAGAATTTATGACTTAAGAAAACAACCAAAGAAAAGAAAAATATTTCAAAAAATAAGTATAATACTGGAAAGCTACAGAAAAGGGGAATACAGAAGAGAGAAATAGAGGTAGAGGGGTAAGGGGGTAAAAAGGGGAGAGAGAAGAAGAGAGGAAAGAAGGAAAGGAAAAGAAGTTACAAAGGACCGGAACAAGATATAGAGAAACAGGATCTATTTAGAGATAATGGGTGAAAATCTCACTGAAAAAGGGATTCTGTAAAGGTACATAAGATTGTATTGTTATATTAGTAATAGAAATAACTTGAGAAAATTGGAAACAATGTATGATTAAAATGAGGGATAAAATAGTGTAATTTAGTGAAATGTTTGTGAATAAAATAAGTGAAATAAAATAAATGAGAAAATTGAATTAGGAAGGAACGGGAACATTTTAATTAGTTAATGTTTTATAAAATATAAGTGGGGGCGAATTAATTATGGAAAGTTTATAATTGTTCCCATAGAAGTATGATATTTAATTGAAAAGTAATGTTAAAGAGGTTAAGACTTTAATGAATATTAATATTAATGATAGAATTGAATTGGAATGGAATGTGTTGTTTTAGTTATATACATTTATAAAAAAAATTTTAAGAATATAGTATGTATGTTAAGAATATACCAAGCAGAATCCGAATGGAAGTTATGTATTATATTGAATGCTATAACTTTAGGGTATATATTGAAGCCTAAATAAGAGTTAAATGGATAAACTTAAAAGATATAAAGGCGTCATATTCCAATCAGTAACTACAGGAGAAATTTTGTTTAATGAGAAAAGATAATAGATAATTGAAAGAGGACAGACAAAAAATATAAATACAATGATTTGAATTGAAATGAGATAATTAAAATAAAATTGAGAGAATTAAAAGAGGGAGAAGCTATGCAGAAAATGTAAAATAGTAATAAGATATGGAATAGAATATAAAAATGAACATGAACCTAAATTTGTGTCTGTACGAAGAAATGTAACCCGGGATTGTGCTACTTTCAAAAAAGATGTCTTATTTATTTTTCTCTTTGTGAAAACTCAAATAAAATTTACCAAAAAACCCCCCATTAATAAAACTAAAAATTATTTTAAAGTCTTCCTCACATTAGCTGAAAATGTTAATCACTGAACACAAGGGCTTTTGTCTGTAAAATCTACAGCTTGCTGTCAAGAATTGGGGGAACTGGCTGGGGGAATTCTGGGAGTTGAAGTCCACATGTCTGAAACTTGCTAAGGTTGAGAAACACTTCTCTAGACCAGCATTTCTCCATCTCAACAACCTTTAAGATGGGTGGACTTCAACTCTTAGAGTTCCTCAACCAGCCATGCTGACTGTGCAATCATAGTAGTTGAAATTCAAATCTTAAAGTTGCTAAGGCTGAGAAACACTGTACTTTATTAGAATTAGATGTGAAAGGATGTAGACTTGATTATTGAAGTTAGGAAAAATTTTGTTGCTGTCCAACATCTGACCCACATACTTTTTGTTTTTGGATTTTTTGGGTAACCAATTGTATTCTTACACATTGTATTCTTAGTTCCTTGCTTAATTATAAAACAGCGTCTTGTGTCAGGGTCTTGCCCATGGAGTGCTGCTGAACCTGCCCATGGGTGCTTGGCTTGATTTTGCAACCCCATCATAATATGTTTGGAAATTCTCATATCCAGCTTGACTAGACCAAACAAAACTCATTCTCAAGAAAGGAGAGAGAATTGGTAAGTTGAAACGTTTTCTCTTATATTCCTTTAAGTTGTACATCATGTATCTTGGGATGGTTCATTAACCAAGATTTGTTTTGGTCTCCTTTGTGAAATAAGATATAGGCAGCTCTGGTGAAGACCTTGTTACAACAGGGGTGTCCAACCTTGGTGCCACTATAAGACCTGTGGACTTCATGTTGGCTGGGGAATTTTGTGAGGTCTTAAAGTTGCCATGTTTGGGCATCCCTGCCATACAGCCCTTCCTTATAGTCAAGGAAGAAATTTCAGATGTGTGTTACTTAGTCATTAATCAGATGTCATGGCTATAATGTGTAACAAGCTACTCTTAAAACAAGAGATTCAGAACACTTGAGTCTTTCTTGCCTATGGAGTATATATGTGTCTGTCTGTCCATCTGTCTGTCCATCTGTCCATCCATCCATCCATCTGCCATATATCTATCTATCTATCATCTATCTATCTATCTATCTATCTATCTATCTATCTATCTATCTATCTATCTATCTCTATCATCTATCACTATCATCTTATATCATCTATCTATCATATCTATCTATCTGTCACATATTTATCTATCTGTCATGTCTGTCTGTCTGTCATCTATCTATCTATCTATTGGTCATGTACTATCTGTCATGTATATCTATCTATCTATCTATCTATCTATCTATCTATCTATCTATCTATCTATCTATCATCACCTACCATTTATCACTATCATCTTATATAATCAATCTATCTATCTATCCATCCATCCATCCATCCATCCATCCATCCATCCATCCATCCATCCATCCATCCATCCATCCATCCATCCATCCATCCATCTATCTATCTATCTATCTATCTATCTATCTATCTATCTATCTATCTATCTATCTATCTGCTGGAGGCTAAAACATACAAGGAATGTTTACAAGAATTGGGTATGTCTAATCTAATGGAAAGAATTAAGGAAGACATGATAGCAGTATTCCAAAATTTGAGGGGCTTCTACAAAGATGAGGAAGTGGGGGGCAAACTATTTTCCAAAGCACTAAAAGGCAAGAGAAAAAACAATGGATGGAAACTAACCAAGGAAATAAGCAACTAGAACTAATTTCTCCCTAGAACTAAGGAGAAATTTCCAGCTTGCCTTCAGAAGTTGTGGTGCTCCATCACTGGAGGCTTTCAAAAAGAGACTGGACACAACCATTTATTTGAAATGATATATGGTCTCCTGCTCGAGCAGTGGGTTGGGACTAGAAAAGCTCAAACATCCCTTCTAACTCTTATTATTCTATGTTTATGTTCTACTACATGTATGTGCTTAGGGAACCGACAGGTCATCCGAGGATGAAAGGTTCATTCTGTGAACAATTCTTCTAGATTTCTGGCCTGATTACTTCCTGGCTACTGCATTGTTCTTTTTAGAAGGGATTAAGTTTAATTTGCTGATAGGTGGTGTGCGTAGGTGGTGTGCAAGTGAGGGCTGAATTGCTGGCATTCTGCCTGGCTGTTTGAGCATCCAGATTTGTGGTATCTGTCTGAAAGAGGAATGATACTCCTGGGACAAATGTAAATTTGATAAAATTACAAGGCAAGATCCAGTAGGGAAGTAAGCCCACTTACTGCCCCCTAAGTGTTGGTTGTGAGGTAAAGAGAATAATTTTTTAATGGTAATAATATTCTAAAAAAGATTTGGCTCCCTGGATGTGAGGAGAAATAGGATTGTTCTGTACGACTAAGCCCGGTTGCCTGGCTTCAAATAAGTGAATAAATGATAGAAAATACTCCCTTCTTACTTCATTAAAAAAAAAAAAAACACGTTAGGCTCTTTACAGAAATATTCTTCATCAATGCCAACTTATGGCCCAGCTTCTGTAGCTTTTTAATCTTGCCAGGATCATGCAAAGTCCTAGACCATTAAAAACAGTTATGACGCAGGTAAAATGGGTGGAGCTTCAGTCACAGGGGTAGGGTTGCCTACTTCACGTTTTCGATCCTTCCCTTGCAGACATTCCTGAATTCTTCCAATTAGCAGATAGATTGTTCCCTCCATATTTATTTCCATGTTTTTCCTGCTGCCTAACGTACAAGAAAATCAGTCTTTCCTTTTGGCTTGCTGTTTGGAGCCCCCCCGCTCCTCCCCACCCGGCTATATTTTATCACATATATTTTATCACTACATAGCTTCTTCTCTGGTAATATCACACTACTAACTAGAGCATACAAAATATTTGCTAGACCTATACTTGAATACAGCTCATCAGTCTGGAAACCATATCATGTACCTGATATTAACACAATTGAAAAAGTCCAGAAATATTTCCCAAGAAGAGTTATCCGCTCCTCTACTCATTGCAGAATACCTTATGCCACCAGACTTGAAACTCTAGACCTAGAAAATCTAGAACTACACTGCCTCCGGTCTAATCTAAATATAGTATATAAAATTATACATTGCAATGTCCTACCTGCAAATGAATACTTCAGCTTCAATCATAACAATACAAGGGCACACAATAGATACAAATTCAAGGTTAACTGCACCAAACTTGACTGTAGAAAATACGACTTCAGCAACAGAATGTCTGGAACACTCTACCTGACTCTGTGGTTTCTTCCCCAAACCCCAAAAACTTTAACCTTAGACTGTCTACTATTGACCTCAACCCCTTCCTAAGAGGCCTGTAGGGGGCGTGCATAAGCGCACCAATCGTGCCTACCGTCCCTGTCCTATTTTCTTCTTCTTCTTATAAGTATCTATCTCATGTATTCAAAACTATATTTATTCTTATACCTGTATCTTGTAAGCGATTGACAAATCAAATAAATATTAAAAATACATTGCCCAGGAACTTCAGCTTCCTATTTAATAGAGGTAACTCCTCAATTTATAACCACAATTGGAACTAGAATTTCTGTTGTTAAGCAAGGCAGTTGTTAAGTGTCTCACATTCAATTTTATGACCTTTTTGGTCACGGTTGTTAAGTGAATCACTGCAGTCGTAATGTGAGTCATGAAGTTGTTAAAAGAATCCAAGATACCCCCTTGATTGTGCTGGTCAGAAGCCGGTTGACAATGGCAATTGTGTGATCATATGATGCTGCAACCATCCTAAATACACACCAGTTGCCAAGAGCTATAATTTTGATCATGTGACTGTGGGAATGCTGCGATGGTCATAAGTGTGAAGGATGGTCATAAGTCATTTTTTTCAGGAAAATTTGTAACTTCAAATGGTCACTAAACCAATGGTTGTAAGTTGAGGACTACCTCAATGTACCCAGTTTATCCCTCCCCCAAGAACTGAAGTTACCTGTTGCGGTATAAATAGTGGTTACGATCAGAAGCGCTATGACAGCTAAATAAATATTCCAACCCAGGGCTTGCTGGATGAACACAGCACCAGAAAACATGTCCACCTGCAGGCGAGAGGAGCAGAAATGCCACCAGGAAGAATGACAGATTAATCGGAATTTAAAAACCATGAGAACATTATTCAAGCCTTCCTCAAAAGGCAAAACTAAAGAGATTTGTATTTTCAAATATTCCCCACATCCTGTCACTGTGTCCTGGAAGTCTGGAGAAAATGACCTACTGATATTTTGGTGAAGATGTACATGAAAAGAGAAAGGATGGAGAGGTAGAGACGGATCCGTTGGCCTCCAAAACGTTTTTTCAGGTACTGTGGCATTGTGATGACCTACAGGTGGACGAAGCAGAGAACATGTTAATGTTTATTTATTATTTCTTGATCAGACTTTTATTCCACCATTATTACTTTGTAGATAACTCAAAGCAGCAAGCATACGAATACTACTTCCTCCTCCATTTTTCCTCCACAACAACAACCCTGTAGGTAGGGCTGAGAGAGAATGATTGGCCCAAAGTCACCCAGATGGCTTACATGCCTAAAGTGGGAGTAGAACTCACCATCTCCTGGTGATTGGCCCAAAGACACCCAGCCAGCTTTTATGTCTAAGGTGGGACTACTTCTTAAAAAAGCTTACTTCTTAAAAAAGCTATCCACTGCCATAAGCCGAATCCCTAAGCATAATCTTTGAAAAATCCTTCAGGACCAACTCCTTGCCAAACCTATGGTCTCAAGCCACGGTCATCCCCATCTTCAAAAAGGGAGACCCCAGCCTAGTTGAAAATTACAGACCAATCTCTTTATGCTGCGTCACCTGTAAAGTCATGGAATCAATTATTCACCAATCCATTATCCTCCACTTAGAGACAAACAACCTACTCTCTAATAAATAATTTGGTTTCAGAAAAAAACTATCCTGTAATCTGCAACTCTTACATATGGACTACATAACTTGATCAGGGCAAGCAATAGATGCAATCTATATAGACTTCTGTAAAGCCTTTGATTCAGTGGTACACGACAAACTACTCCTAAAACTAAAATGTTATGGTTTCTCTGGACACCTGCACAATTGGATAAAAGCATTCCTGTCAAACAGATAACAAATGGTCAAAATTGGGAGCGTCCTATCAAATTCTATACCTGTCAATAGTGGTGTCCCCCAAGGAAGTATTCTAGGACCAACTCTCTTCATACTTTACATAAATGATCTCTGTGATCATATTAAGAGCAAATATTCCATCAGGTCCAATAGATAGAGATGGTTTTAGATTGCGTAGTGCTTTTTCAACATTTTCTTCTGTAAAATCGATATGTATTAGATCATTGTAGTTTTCTGTGGTTTGGCTAGGAAATACTGGACATGATCCATTGCTGTTTAAAAATACTGAGTCAAAGAATGTGTTAAAGATGTTGGCTTTAATGGTGTCATCATTGCAGTCTTTACCATTAGGTCCTATCAGGGGTAGGATGTACCTAGAGGTTGCCAATCAAGGGATGAGAGATCGTTGTCTATAAGATCATAGTTGCCTTTTTTGAAATTATAATTGGGGATTACATCATTGTGATGATTTTTGTGTGGGCTTATGTTGAGACAAAAGTCAATCATATTGTGGTCACTGTTGGAAAAGGGTTCTTTAGTTTGTATTCCGTAAATTAAATTCAAACTATTGCAAAAGATGAGATCAAGGCAGTTGTTAAGTCTAGTATTGTTGGTTAGTAGTTGTTCCAGTGCCAGATTTGTAACAGCATTGTAGAAGGTTGCATGTATGGGTTCAGTTGTACATTCGTTTAGGGTCCAGTTAATATGGGGTAGATTGAAGTCACCAAGAAAGATAAAAGCGTGTGGGCAGGATGTTGCCCATGTTAGTAGCGAATTTGGCTTGTTAAATTGTTAAATTTAGAGTTGTTAACCTAATCCTGCATAGCTCTTCCTCTGGTAATATCACATTACTAATGAGAGCATACAAAACATTTGCTAGACCAATACTTGAAATACAGCACATCAGTCTGGAACCCGCATTACATGTCTGATATTAACACAGTTGAGAAAATCCAGAAATATTTCACAAGAAGAGTTCTCCACTCCTCTACTTGTTGCAGAAGACCTTATGCCACCAACTTGAAACTCTAGACCTAGAAAACTTAGAACTATGCTGCCTTTGGTCCAATCTAAGTATAGTATATAAAATCATACATTGCAATGTCCTACCTGTCAATGAATACTTCAGCTTCAACCATAACAATACAAGAGCACACAATAGATACAAACTCAAGGTACACTGCACCAAACTTGATTGCAGGAAATACGACGTCAGTGTGGTCAATGTCTGGAATACTCTACCTGACTCTGTGGTTTCTTCCCCAAACCCCCAAAACTTTAAACTTAGACTGTCTACTATTGACCTCACCCCTTTCCTAAGAGGTCTGTAGGGAGTGTGCATAAGTGCACCAACATGCCTACTGTCTCTATCCTATTGTTTCTTTTTTATTTTTATTTCTTTTATTTTTCTTATATGTATCCATTTCATATATCCATAACTATGTTTATACTTATACCTGTTATCTTATAATTTGACTAAATAAATAAATAAATAGTATTCACCATCTCCTAGTTTCTAGGCCAGCACCTTTATCACTATACCCAGTTGGCTCTTTTCTTTCCATAATATCAAAAGATCTAAAAAGGCCGGAGTGTTTAATCCACAATTCAAGTGTTGTACAACACTCTTAGAGCCCACGAGGTTTTGCAGGATCCAGTCAGGGTTGGTCACTGGGATCAGAGGTTTTGTCTTCCAAGCTGGAGCCCATATTCAGGGAACTTCTCTGTGTCAAAAAGATTTGACAAGTTGGCATGCTCAGGTTGGCACACTAGGTGGCAAGATATGTGCCTTCTTTGTTACCAGCCCTGCCTGCCCTTTGAAAAGTATTAAAGATCGGGCACTTTCCCCACTTTCTGTTACTGGATCAAGAAAGGGTATGACTTTTCCCAGTCCTTTAGTTTTGTGTTGCATAAAATAACAGGAATGGATCCTGTTTGGTTAAATTAAGAGTTAGGAGAAGACTGGCATTTGGCAAACTCACTCCGAATATTTGGCTGCATCATTTTTTTTTTTTTTTAGTTTAGTCTATCTTGCAAGGCTGATGTGAAGAAAAGTAGGGAAGGTGGAGAGAATGATGGATCTGCCCTGGATTATTTGAGAAGATTAAAAATGCCATAGAGAAACAAACAAAGAAATGTGTGATTGTGAGAAGAAATCACTACCTTAGCGGAGAGGTAAACTGGAACAAAGAACCAACCCAGGAGAAGAACAAAAAATACAGCCTAAAAAAGAAAGAAAGCAAAATGGAGTAAGAACTAAGATAGATCAACTTTCCATTTTTTTCTCCCCCCCCCCCCCAATCCTCATCAAAGCTTCCGGATGCTTGTGACAGGCAGAAATGAAACAGGTGAAGCTTTTTTCCAGCATTGCATTGTTAATTCTTACTGATTATCTGTGGAAATCGACAAAATAAAAATTGTTCCCACAGCAACAGAGTTGTGGGCAGGGTGGGAATCAAAAAAGGCAAGGTGGCCTTCATATTGTATGATCAAAGTGCTTCCTCTTAATGTGCACCATTGCACAACTGTAGGGGGCATCCTCCCTTTTTTTGACCCCTCTATCCTGCAGATACTCAGGGACTACTCAAGATATTCTGGTGCTTTCTGCTCAGCAAATGAAGTGGGTCTTGTGCTACCCCCCTTGTGGGGATTCCTTTTTGGCAAGGGTGAACAACTTATGTCCTCTTTGTGACCTGTGGACTTCAACTCCCATGGCTGGTTCAGGAATTCTGGGAGTTGAAGTCCACAAGACCACAAGTCATAAAGAGGCCATAGCTGCCCACCCCTGCCCTGGGAAAAACCCCGACCTTGTCTCTCTGCTACTTACGTTCCACTCAAATCCTGCCACGGCCAGGCCATTTGCTGCTCCAGTGCCTGCCAATCCCACAAAATGCCCACTGCCAATGTTGCTGGCAAAGAGAGAGGCACCAATCTGTGAACACAACCACCAAATTTTCTTAAAAAAAAAAAAAAAAAGCCTATCGGCTTTCCAAATCTATCGGGCCCTGTGGTCTTGTCTCCCAGTTCATCCAGTAACTTAGGTCACTTTTCTTTTTCTCCTATCCTTATTGCACCATCATAAAATCCTATGATTGTGAGACCTTAGAGGTCATCTAGTCCAGTGGCCCCCAACCTTTTGGACAACAGGGACTGGTTCTGTGGAGAGAGGCTTTTCCATGGACCAGAGGGGGCATGGTTTCGTGTGCTGCCTGCATCCCACGGAGGGGGCTTTGTTTGTTGGTGTGGCCCATTTTCTGGGATGCCACGAACTGGTGTCAGTCTACGGACCAGGGGGATCCTTAGTCCAATCCTCATGCTTATCATCGACAGATTGTTTCATATCCCTGTCCTTCCCAAATACTTGAATTTCCTTCTTCCTCCTATAATTTTGCTGCACCCTTATTCTAAAATCTTGTTGAGTGCCTCCCATCCCATTCCTCAATTGATTGAGTCTGTAGTCTCATCTCCCCCCCTCTTTTGGTCACTCACCGGCCACCAAACCATCTTCCTTCCAGCCAAGAAATATCCCCCCACTGTCCCTCGATTGATCCGGCGCATGGACTGCAAACCACAAGAGAAAGAGGAAAGATATGAGGATTTATGGTCTGAGTCACCTAACTCATCCTAGCCTGCTTGTCTTAAGCATGGTTTGTGGTGTAAACCACAAGTATCTGGGTTCCTGCTTCATAGTTTCCTTGTGCAGCCCTGCTTTTCTTTAAGTGGCCCTTGGAACTTTCTCTAACCAGGGCTGACAGGAGTCATTTGAGCTCTTTCTTCACTGGGGTATCACAGTGAAGGAAGCAAAATCAAGTCCCCAAATTATCCTCTACCCAAATCCAGATCTGCTCACTGCAGCATCCTCCATGTTGAAGCTGCTTGCAGATTCCCACCCCTATTTCCTTTCCCTCCCCACTTCACTGTTTACAATAGGACGGCTGACAAAACACTCTAATCAGGCGGGTCAACTTTGAGATATGTAGACTTTAACTCCCAGAATTCCCCATCCAGCGATGCTAGTTGTGGAATTCTGGGAGCTGAAATCCACACCTCTTCAAAAGGCCAAGATTGAAAAAAAACACTGCTCTAAGTAAAGGAAGGATATGTTTAGGGCATGGTCGAAAAACCCAAAATGGCGGATGTGACAGTATGATCAAACCTTTCTTTCTTTCTTTCTTTCTTTCTTTCTTTCTTTCTTTCTTTCTTTCTTTCTTTCTTTCTTTCTTTCTTTCTTTCTTTCTTTCTTTCTTTCTTTCTTTCTTTCTTTCTTTTTTACATGCAATGCAAGATGAGCTTTAATTGCATTGTTGCACTGCCATCTTGGCTTTTTTAATCCATGCCCTGCAGACAAATAAAGCCAGATAAAAGAGGCCAATATGATTCAGCTTGGCATGATTCAGCTTCCCATTTAATCAGTGTCAAACGAGGCAATTTCTAGGCTAAACTAGAAGATCGTGCTGGGAGCAGACTGTAATTCTTTAAAGAACAGACAGTTCAGTCACTCATCTTTTCAATTTTACTCATTACCAGCTTCCAGTACATTCCTGAACTGTGTAACTGAGGATAATAATTAACCCCGGAGCAATATGGTCTGAAATTAAAAAAGACAAGACACTAACAGCCTGGGTAAAAAAGCCTAATAAACATGCACATGACTCACCCTGCCAGCTTTCATTTGGGCAGAGGACTTTGTGAAAAACGGGTGCAAAAGCAGGTAGCATTGTCTCATTTGTACCCAATACTGTCACTATTTCAGTGCTTTGCCTTCCTTTTCACAACTGACTTTAGTATTATATAAATCCAAGGGTTTTGGTTAGACACCTTGAACAGATTATATGCACTTTTATTTGCACTTAATGGTAATTTTGGTAACTCAATCAGTTGCTTTGTGAATTAAAAATGCCTTTGATTTCTAAATTCTGGCGCACTTTATTGAGTTACTTAAATGATTCCCTGGGTGGTAGGTAAATTGGAACGAATAAACATTTTAAAAGAAATATTATTCCAAAAAATTTAAAAAAAACAAAGGAAAGGGTAGTATTAGGAGAAAAATACATTCATATCACTACCATAGAAGCAGAGAAAAATAATTAGCACCTTAATCACATTTAGAAAAAAGAACGTTTAAGAAATTGGTATGGATCAAGATGTATCTGCATCTGATGGAGTTACAAGTCACAAAAATTTAGGATTTTTAAATAAACTTTTATCAATAGGGAAAGGAGCTATCAGACTTCTCCTGATTCTGGTGAGTAGAAGAAGCCATACTGAAGTTTTTGCTCCTGCTATTTAAATAAACAGGAGGAATGCCTTTTTATTTGATGGTTCCTCACCCCTTAAATAAAGACACCTGGGAATACCAACTTTCTTGACCTTAACAACTGCAACAACTACACCTAACAACTTTCTTGGCCTATACACCCTTGTGAAAAAATAAAGATATTGAGATAAAATAGGGAATTTCTAAATCTCTTTCATGCTTTCCTAAAAGCAATTGAACTTGATTTAGATTCCCCTTCCTGGCTATCAGCAAATTTAGAGCCAGTTTTCAATCTGGGGGGAATCCACCCCAGAGGAAAATCTTACTGATTGTTTCCCAGTATTGTGAGCCTAAAACAAATCATTTTTAGGCAAATTAAGAGACTCTTTGAACCTCCTCTGAAATTTTGCTTGGCAAGGAAATTGACACTGAATCCCCACAATACAGGTAGTCCTTGACTTACAACCACAATTGAGCCCAAAATTTGCACTGCCAAGCAAGGCAGTTGTAAAGTGAATTTTGTTCCATTTTAAGACAGTTTTTGCCAAAACTATTAAAAGTGAATCACTCCCATTGTTAAATGAATCATGCGGTCATTAAGCGAAACTGACTTTATGTGTCAGAAGCCAGCTGGGAAGGTTACAAATGGTGATCACCCCAGGACAGTGCAACAGTCATAAATACATGCCAGTTGCCAAGCAGTCACATTTTTTTTTTTTAAACAAATTTTATTAATTTTACATAGAACAAAACATAAACAAAACTAAAAGATCTTTTCTGAAGGTTGTCTTATCCCGGGTTGAAACTCTTCATACAGACACAAATTCAAACATCATATTCACTTTATATATCCTTCCATATCTGATTATCATTTTCTTTTTTATATTATATATATAAACCATTTTTATCAATTTTATATAAACAATGCATAAGGCATAACAGCTTATAAGTTCTTTTCTAAGAAAAAATAATAAAAGAAGAAAACCAATAGAACATAACAATCCCAAATTATAGTATCAATACTTTGTCTATTTAACTTCATATCTTATCCCAACTTCTCCTTTTCATCCAAATTATTTCTTATTAATTAAATTTTTTTTTGCCTTTTTTCAATATACAACATCCAAAAAAGAAAAAAAAAACATAACAAAATATATCCTTTCATATCTTTTATATATCCTTTCATATCTTATTACCATTTTCAATAATATTCTTTGTCTGTTCTATTTCCAACTATCCATTCATCTTTTTTCTTTTATTATACTTCTCCTATACACCAATTGGAGTAACGTCTATACCTCATTACCCTAACTTAAAAGTACTTCATATAACAATTTTTCTTGGGATTCTGTTTAAAAGATTCTAAAATTACACAATGAATTTTATACTCTAAATACATATTTAAAAAACACAATCTTATGTACCCTCCAGAATCCCTCTTTTATCCTAAATTAAATTCACCCATTGTCTCTGAATAAACTTTTTTTCTTTAGATCTTGCTTCCCCCCATTGAGGCTTCTCCTCCCCCCCTTTCTCTCTTGCTTATTCTTCTCCTTGCCCTTTTTACCCCTTTGTCTTTCCTCCTCCCTTTTCTTACTCCCATTCCTTTGCTTTCTAACCTTGCCTCCACCTTTCCGCTCATTTTTCTCTTCTTTGGTTGTTTTTATAATTCTTAAAATCCCCTTTTTCTTATCCTTTTTCCCCTCCTCCCCGGAAAGAACCCATTGTTCATCAAAGATGGCTTCTTCTTCCTCTTCTTCTTTGTCCCAGTCCTTCTGCTGCGTAGTCAACTTTTCATAAGTACATAACGCCATTTCTAAGAATTGAAACAAAGTGCCCAAAGTATCTTCTTTTTTATATTTTTGATATTCAGTCTTTAGTTCATCCACAAGCGATGCCATTATGACAAAAGAAACTTTTCCCAAAACAACCACAAATATTTTTAATCAAGAATAATTAAAAAAAATATTCCAAAAATTAATACTTTTCTTCCTTCTTCTCTTTCTCTTTCTGGGGTTAATGTTTAATCAAAGAGGTCCAATTACCACATACCTTTCTTTGGGATTCTAGGCAATCTCCTCCTTTTTCAGCTTCTGCTCCAATTTTTTTTCCTCTCCCTTCCCACTTGCAATATCAATTTTAAATAATCAGAAATCCATACCTCCAACAAGGGTTTTCCAATTTCTTAAGTTTTTCAATGTCCAAAAACCCTTTTGTCCCTTAGCTTCAACTCTCAAAACAATTCACTTTCAATGTCCAATATGTCCAAACATATCTGCTGTTTCCATGGGGTGGGAGAGTGAAGAAAAAAAAAAAAGTTCCCTTTAACAGCTTCTCCGCCGCTTTCGATCTTCTTAGGGATACAATGTATCCTCCAGCAATTCAAACAGCTCAGTTCCAACCAATTTTAAAGATGTTACTTGACCCGGCTCAGACAGCACTTTCACTTTTCTTACTTCCTCCAGCGCAATCTTACCCGGTTGCTGGCTTCTTCGTGGCGACCATTGCTGACCGCCGCTCCACCGCCTTGGGAAAAAGGGGTTTTTCCGGAGGAGGAGGGGGTCTGCGACACCCCCAACCCCCTGTCCGACTCCCCTCTCTCTTCAGCTGTCCCTACAGGGCAGCCATATCCCCCTGACCCACCTGGATCGGGGGTACCTCGGCGGCTAGCACAGCAGGAATCGCGAGCTGTCGCGAATTTCTGCTGCCCCGAAGCCACGCAAAACCGGAAGCCCACATTTTTATCATCTGATCATGGAGATGCTACAATGGTCAAAAGTATGAAAACTGGTCATAAGTCTCTTTTTCAGTGACATTGTAGCTTGGAATGGTCACTAAATGAATGGTTGTAAGTCGAGCACTTCCTGTATTTTTTTACAAACTAAATACCCCATTATCAGCAGAGCAATTTCAGTCTAGTGTTACGTCCCATGAAGAAAGTGAGCTCTACATACCCAAAGGCCAGTGCCAATGACAGCAAGGAAGTAAAAACAGATGACCAAAATGTCGGCCGCATTGCTGATGGTCGCCGTTTTAGATGTGTGTGTGGGTGATTCTGCCTCCATAATGCCGCGAACTCCAGAAGCACCCCAGCCACAAGACCAAAGTGAAATAATCTTCTTGGACCACTCTTCTAAAGAACGTTCATGAGTAGTTAATAACCAACTTAGTCATGGGTTGGATGCGCAATTAACTTGGAACGTATGTGACTGTGTGTGAAATGATGTGAGAAAGGGCAACTTCTACTATCTGGTTTAGTTTTCCTCCCTCAATTTTTTATAGCCAGAAGATGCTGAATAGGCAGATGTCAACCGGGCAGAGCATTCCTTGATGCAAATCTTCATGTCTTGGTTTGGATATGCAAGGAGTTGTTTGATGTATGTTGTGTTCTTGACACCAAAAACAAAGGCTTAATGCAGTGTTTCTCAACCCCAGGAGCTTGAAGATGTGGTGGACTTCAACTCCCAGAATTCCCCAGCCAGCCGTGTGAGTCGAAGTCCACATATTTTTAAGTTCCCAAGATTGAGAAATACTGGCTTAGTGCATTAGAACTAATAAAGGAGAATATTTGTAGTTCAGGGGTCCCTGGTGCACTATGAGCTTGCTTGTTTTCTTGAAGACATTTAATTACCCTAACTAGCACTGATGATGTTACTTAGTTTGGGTAATGGAGCATCTGCAAGAAAACAAGGAAGCTCAGAGAGCACCAACGGCCCCTTTATTAGAACTTTCTGGAAAAATATTTTTTGAATACCAGCTTATTCTAATGAATTTCAGGTGAAAGTTAGTTAAGCCTTGTTACTTAAGCCCCTTATAGAGGACCAAGAATAGGGATGGAGAATTGACTTTTCATGCCTCCAGCTAGTGTGGTCCATAGTGATGGACACAGGACCTGTCAATTAGCCATATCTGGAATCCTCTTTAAAAAGCTTAGGTCCTACCATGGGGCAGAAAGTTGTTTTCAACTCTCAGATACCACATAGTTGTTAATTTAGTAATGTATTGTTAAGTGGATCTGGTTTCCCCATTGACTTTGCTTATTGATAAAAGTCTTGATAAAGTATTGTTGATAAAAGTGAACACATGACCCTGGGATAATGCAACTGTCATAAATACATGCCAGTTACCAAGCATACGGATTTTGATCACGTGATATGGGAATGCTGTAAGGTTCTTTCTCAGATGTGAAAAACAGTCGTAAGTCACTTTTTTCAGAACTGGTGTAAATCAAGGACTACCTGTACAGCAGAGTTCCTCAACCTTTCTGGATTGGTGGCCTGGTGTGGGAGGAGTGGGGAGGGGGGGGATAGGGGGGTGGCTTTATGAGAGAGGCATGCGAGCAACCACCACTCATGAGAATGGGGCCACGAGTGCCCACAATGGTCACACGAGTGCCCATGAAGATTGTGCGAGTGGGCTTGTGAATTCCTATGACGGTCATGCAAGTGGGCCCAGTTGCGAATAGGCCATGACTCAGTCGTGGGCTGTGGCTCACAGGTTGGGGACCTCGCTGTACAGGTTCCTGTTAACATACCCCAAAGCATTGATTCTTATCTGTGGAATCAAATGCAGGACTCAAAGCAAATAATGCCTTTTGCAGTGTTTACTGTGCTATATTAGCATACTCCAAACCTTGACACCTGATTGGTCCACATGGGTCACAACTGGATTGGCTAACTGAGCGGCTGTGATTGGCGCGCTAAGAATCTACTGCGATTGGCCAAGCCGATCACGGGAGATTCAAAGCGCTGTCATTGGCCGCCGAGCCGCAGGCAAACCCTTTCAAAAGGATTGCCACAGCTCCTATTCTTTGCACTGTAACCTACTTAAATAAAGAGCTGAACGTTACCAAATGGTCTCACGTCTCTTTGGGAACCGATCCATCCTGATCTAACATTTACTAGACAGCACGTGCTGGTGGGATTCCCTCAAAGAATATGGAGGGAGACCCCATCCAACAAAGAGATGCACTCATATCTCAGAAAGGTGGGAGAGACTGCTGCATGAGCAACAGATGATGTAAGCATGCATATTCATAGATAAAGGATCTCAGGTTATTAAAGGTAATGGAACTCAAGTTACTTTTTGTGTCTGTTTTCCTTCAGAAATTACAGGCACTCCTTGACTTACAATTTTTCATTTAGTGACCTTTTGAAGATATAGAAGCACTGAAAAACATGACAACAATTTTTCACGCTGTTCTGTACAGTCATTAGAATACTTGCAAGCGCCGCGCTGTGATTGGCCAAAGCACACAGCGATCTCATTGGCCGAGCAAGCCGCATTGATTGGCCTGTAACGAATCCCCCACGATTGGTGGAAACTAATCGTGGGAGATTCAAAGTGGTGTCATTGGCTGTGGCCACCGTGGCCAGAGAATAAAAGCCGCTGTTTTTCCCTTGAATCCTGAGCCGATCTTGGGACCAAATAAAGAGCTGAAACTGAGTCACTGGTTCCGAGTCTCCTTTCCCGTGACGGACACGACACTGGCGACGAGGGTGGGATCCCAAGACTAACCCCCTGAAGCATGTGTCCTGAGGAAGTGAGACCAACAAGATGGCCAGCATCGCACTGCCCGCACCCTTTAACCCAGCTACCGAGGACTGGGAATCGTACACAGACCGATTCCTTATGTTCCTTGAAAGTAGCAACTTGAAGGATGCAACTGGGCAGAAGAAAAGAGCCGTCTTTCTAACATACTGCGGGCCCGCAGTGTTCAAGATGGCAAAAGCTCTCGCCAAACCCGGGGACGTGAAGGAGATGGACTGGGCCGACCTCGAGCCGTTGCTCCGAAACCACTATGCCCCCGCCGTGCCCACCCTCATCAGGTGGAATGATTTCTACTGGCAGGACCAGAGATTGGGTGAGAGCATCAGCGACTTTGTGGCTGATCTACGGAGCCTAGGGGGCATGTGCGGGTTCTCGGACATGGACGAGGCTTTGCAGGACTATGTCATGCTCGGACTCAGAGATCCAGTCCTACAAAGCCGGCTGATGGCAAAAGGTGACATTGCTCTCGCCGACGCCCTCGCTGAAGCCACTGCAGCTGAGGCAACCCGGAAATGGGTGAATGGAATGCGGAGACCGGACACCGGGGAACGCACCGCGACCATCGAGACGGGCCGGGCGACTGAGGCCCACCCAGAAGCAAGCCACCGGGAAACCACCACCCATCATGGCGACTTCCACTCCGCCTCCAACATCATGGACCAGGAAGAAGAAATACATTGGCTCCAGACGGGACGAGATTGGTGCGATCGGCAGAGTCGTAAGCCGGGGACCGCATGTGCCTGGTGCGGAGGCGACCACCCTCGATTGGAGTGCTGGTTTTTCGATGTGGTTTGCCGACACTGCGATAAAAAAGGCCACATCGCCCGAGTCTGCCGACTGAGAAAAGCCTACAGCCCCCGTCATCAAGATCACAGCAACTGGAGACGAGATGGCACCCCAACCCAGGGCCAGAGACCGCCAAGTTGAAAATCGCTGGAACCAAGACGGACGGAACTGACAAAGCGGCGAAAACCGGCAGAAAGAGGAAACCCACCAGACGGTCATCATTGGCCACTCATCAACCACAGACGCCCAAAAGGTATATGTGGAAGTGGGCATTGAAGGCAAACCATGCAAAATGGAGATGGACTCTGGGTCCTATCTCTCCATGGTTGCCTGGCAAGAAATCAGGCGGTTGGTGCCGGAAATCCACAAGAGGAGGTTGGAAACCCAGAAACTAATCCTCAGAGACTACCAGGGGAACCGCATCCTGGTAGTCAGAACTGGACAGTTCGAAGTGACCTTCAAGGGCCACACAGCAAAGCTTCCCCTGACGATCATGGACCGAGACCGCCCCAGTCTTTTGGGACTACAGTGGTTCGTACCGCTTGGGATCAAGGTTACGGGCGTCGACCACATTGCAGATGCTGACTGGGAAGAGCAACTGGCACGGGACTTCCAGGAAGTGTTCGACGGCACCCTAGGCAAGTACCGAGGGCCCCCTATTTCCTTCAGCCTAGATCCCAGCATTCCCCCAAAATGCCTAAAACCACAGCGGGTACCTTTTGCACTCCGGCCCAAAATCGACAAGCAAATTGACAAGCTCATCAAACAAGGGGTCCTACAACCAATCGATCACGCCCGGTGGGAGACCCCCCACAGTCACCCCAGTCAAGCCCGATGGGTCGGTGAGAATCTGCGGGGACTATAAGGCCACCCTAAATTGCGCCTTACAACAAAGCGTCTACCCCGTCCCAGTAGTGCAGAACCTTCTACACTCACTGGGGGGAGGCAAGGTCTTTGCGAAGCTCGACCTGGCGCAAGCCTATCAACAGCCGGTCGACGCAGAAACCGCTGAGGCGCAAACCATAGTCACCCACCGGGGAGCATTTCGCTGTAACAGACTCCAGTTTGGAGTCAGCGTGGCTCCGGGAATTTTCCAGAGCCTCATGGAGAGACTCTTGCAAGGAATTAAGGGGGTGGTGCTACTTCGATGACGTACTGGTGTCAGTGGCCAACCAACAAGAACTAGACGGTCGTCTAAGGGAAGTACTAACCAAATTCAAAGAGGCCGGGCTAAAGGTGAAAAAAGAGAAATGCCAGCTGTACACAGAGCAGGTCGAGTTCCTAGGATACCTCCTGGACCGACACGGCATCCACCCAACCACGGAAAAAATCAGAGCCATTAAAGAAGCCCCAACACCACTGAATAAAATGGAACTGCAGGCATTTCTAGGACTGCTTAATTTTTATAATGTTTTCCTTCCCCAAAAGGCGACCGTGGCAGAGCCTTTGCATAGGCTTTTGGACAAGGTGGCCACATGGACTTGGGGGAAACGTGAGGAAGCTGCCTTCAACAAAACCAAGGACCTGCTCACCTCGGATGTCATCCTAATCCAATACAACGAGACCCTACCACTTGCCGTCACATGCGACGCCTCACCTTTCGGCGTCGGCGCCGTCCTCAGCCACACGCTTCCCAACGGAAAAGAAGCACCCATCGCCTTCTTTTTGAGGACACTCACCAAACCGGAAAGAAATTACAGTCAACTGGACAAAGAGGCCCTGGCTATCGTCACCACAGTGAAGAGGTTCCATGAGTACCTCTACGGCCGCACGTTCACCATCATCACCGACCACAAGCCGCTGCTGGGAATCCTGGCAGGGAACAGGGCCACCCCGAACATTCTATCTCCTGGAATGACAAGGTGGTCCAAATTCCTTGCCGCCTACAGCTACCGGTTCACACACCAACCGGGGAAGACAATCACCCACGCAGACGCCCTGAGCCGCACGCCGTTACCTGACCTAGACACCGACCCAGCACCCACGACAGCCACCCTCAGCATAGAGACTCTGCCTGATCTACCCATAACCGTGTCAGACATTGCCCACGAGACTAATAAAGACAAACGTCTGGCACGGGTGTTACATTGGGTAGAAAACGGGTGGCCGGAAAAGGATGACGACGAATCATTCAGGACATTCCGAAACCGGCAAACAGAACTCTCATTACAAAAAGGTTGTGTACTTTGGGGGGATAGGGTTGTTATTCCGAAAAAGTTACAAGGGAAGGTATTGGAATTGTTACACGAGGGGCACCCGGGCATAGTTAGAACAAAAGCCCTGGCCAGGAGTTACGCCTGGTGGCCAGGGATGGATAAGCAAATCGAGACTTGGGTGGCAACATGCAAACGTTGCCAAGAAACCAGACCGAGCCCTCCCGCAGCACCAATCCTGGAATGGGAAAACCCCAGGGGACCATGGTCCAGGATTCACATAGATTTTGCCGGGCCCATGAAAGGACATATATTCCTTATCACGGTACATGCTTACTCCAACTGGTTGGAGGTAAGCAACATGAAAACCACCACCACGGAGGCCGTGACCAAGGAACTCAGCAAGCTGTTCGCAACCCACGGCCTCCCAGATGTCATCGTGTTGGATAACGGGCCCCAATTTACCTCGCTGGAATTCGAAAAATTCCTAGCGGAACAGGGCATACGACACGCTCTGACAGCACCGGCACATCCGGCGGCGAACAGGAGGGCGGAATGGATGGTTCAATTCACAAAAAAAACCATCCAAAAAATTGAACACGGGGAAATCCAAGAAAAAATAAACAAAATGCTCTTTATACAACACATAACCCCGAACACGACTACCAACAAAAGCCCCGCAGAACTATTAATGGGGAGGAAATTAAGGTCCCCACTCGACAGACTGCACCCCACATACAACCCAGAAAAAACCCCAAACTCCTCAAGCAAAAACCGAACATTCTCCCCAGGTGACGCAGTCTACGCAAAGAACCTTACCGGAGATCCATTTTGGGTACCGGCAACTATAACCCAGCTGACAGGTCCCCACTCGTACTGGCTGCAAACAACTGACAGATGAGCATGGAAATGCCACATCAATCAAATAAGATTGAGAACAACCACGGGAAACACAACTGACACGCAAACAGACACAGACAGCTCCCATAACCAAGAGGGGAGGGAATACCCTAGGAACCAAAAACCAATAGAAAGAAACCAGCTATACTCACCGGCAAGCAGCCAGCTCGAAGCCTCACCAGGGAGAAGCAGCCAGGCCAGCTCAACCAGCCCAGAAAGACTAGGCAGGAGCAGCAACAACCGCAGCTCAACCAGCCCGGGTAGACCGGGAGGGAGCTGCGACGAAAGGCCCGGCGAGGCCTTCCAGGCAGTTCCATCAACGAGGCAGAGAGCAACACCAAACCTAACTGAACCGGTCGGGAGCCAAGCAACAACTAACCTGCGTAGGTCAAGTAGGCAAGTACGAAGCCCTGCCTACTTATGGGACTACGTTACGTAGGACCGTACCAAGAGGGGAGGGTTGTTCTGTACAGTCATTAGCATACTTGCAAGTGCTGCGCTGTGATTGGCCAAAGCGCATGGCGATCTCATTGGTCGAGCGAGCCGCACTGATTGGCCCTTAACGAATCTCCCGTGATTGGTGGAAACTAATCACGGGAGATTCAAAGTGGTGCCATTGGCTGCGGCCGCCACGGCCAGAGAATAAAACCTGCTGTTTTTCCCTTGAATCCCGAGCTGATCTCGGGACCAAATAAAGAGCTGAAACTGAGTCACTGGCTCTGAGTCTCCTTTCCCGCGACGGACACGATACATACCTGTGACAATTGCAGTATTCCTGCGGTCACATGATCAAAATTTGGACTCTTGGTCACTGCCAGCTGCATTATGACAGTTGCAGAGGATATGTGACCACCTTTTGTCATCCTCCGACAAGTAAAGTCAATGGGGAAGCCAGATTTGCTTAACAAGTTAACAACTGCAATGATTCCTCTAACAACTATACTAATAAAGGAGAATATTTGTAGCTGAGAGTTGAAATGAGGGGCTCTTGGTGCTCTCTGAGCTTGTTTGTTTTCTTGCAGACATTTTATTAACCTAACTAGTACTGACTATGTTACCTAATTAGGGTAATGAAACATTTGCAAGAAAACACAAGTTCAGAGAGCACCAAGGACCCCTCAAAAACTGTGGCCAGAAAGGTCATAAAATGTGTCAAAACTCACTTAACACCTGTCTTGCTTAGCAATGTAAATTGTGGGCTTAATTGTGATTGTAATTCTAGGACTATCTGTAAAAAGGTGAGTAAAGTAATAAAACAAAGAGTAAAACATCTCCCATGAATCAAAAAAAGGGGCAGTTTGGGAATGCTAGATGCCAAAAGAAAAGCATTTCCCATTGCAAATCTATGGACTTGTTCTAATAAGGTGGCAACCTATGGGTTTATATCTCTACACATCCACATGATTTAATCAATTTCACTAATCTAAGAACTGATTTTTCCCCACACACCTTGGCAACTCTCAGGTGCGTGGACTTCAACTCCCACAATTCCATAGTCAGTGAATCTCACCCAGCCAGCTAAATATCTTTATTCAATCAATTTTTATTAGGGGTTACAGACAAGCATTACTACGCATCTTTATTTTGCATCTTTGACAAAATGGAAGAACTGCAACTATGTACTTTGGGAAAATGTGTCCACAAGCTTGCACCACAAGGTTTTCACCAGCAGAGTGGGCTATCGGCTAGGAAGGATCATGTGATTCAGGAGACCTATCCACTGAATGAAAATTATAAGACCTGTGATAATAAGACTTGTTGTGTCTGGCTGATTTATGAAACTGTAAGCAACTGATGTGATAAGAAAAGAAAGATTCTGGAGCAAAAGTCACGCCAATACTGTACACGACTGGTTAAAGAAACTTCATAACAGTGACGATAATTAACCAGTGAAACCGTTTGCTTTCAGAGGTTGTGGGTGCTTCGTCCCTGGAGATTTTTAAGAAGAGACTATAGTGGATCCCCAATTTGGCAAGGAAACCCTCAAATTGGTGTACTGTGAATTGAGGGCTGTTGTCAGAAACCAGCACAACCAGTTAGCCCATGGATGGTGAACAGCTTCCTTAATGCTGTTATCATAGCCTCGGTCGTTGTGGACTTCATGATGACCACCTCTAACTACTTAGAGTAGGTGTCGACCACCAATAAGAATGTTTGTCCTTGGCATGGCCATGCAAAATCAACGTGTATGCGAGTTCAAGGTACCAAAGGCTTTTCCCATTTAAGTGGGGGTGCAATGGGGGGGAGCAGGTCAGGATTCTTGGCAGGGAGGCCTGCGGCGACCCAGGTTTCAATGTCTTTGTCCAGCCCCGGACACTATATGTAGCTCCTGGCTAAAGCCTTCATCCACACTAAGCCCGGATGACTTTTGTGTAGCAATTCCAAAACCCTTTTCCTTAGCTGTTGTGGTACAATTACCCTCTCCCCCCACAAGAAACAACCCTTCATTGCTGACAGTTCTAATTGTCTATTTTTAAATGGTGTGAATTTGTCCCCTTTGGTTGTGTTAGGCCATCCCCTCCACACCCAGTTCAAAATCTGCACTACGTTTCTGTCTTTCGCCATAGGTCTTGCGATGTCCGATGACATTAGTAGGCCGGGTTCAAGATTCTCAGCGAGCAACACGGAAGTGGCTAGAGCCAGGTCTTCAACAAGATCTTGCAGAGGGCATCTGCTGAGAGCGTTTGCATGGGATATTTCTTTCTCGGGTTTGTGGAGCAGTTTGTAGTTGTACGCTGCCAGGAAGACTATCCCTTAGCATCCTTGATGACAGGATGCTTGGTGTGGGTCGGTCTCCTGAAAGGATGCCCAGCAGTGGCTTGTGGTCAGTTATTAATTCGAAGGGTCTGCTGTAGAGGTACTCGTGGAAGCGTTTTACTCTGGCTACGGAGGCTTGGGCTTCCTTGTCGATTTGGCTGTAATTCCTCTCTGCCTTTCCAATGTTTTTGAATAATAGGCTATGGGGGCTGCCTTCCCCTTGGGCAGTTTGTGGGTCAATACTACACTGGTGCCATATGGCGACGCTTCACAGGGTTAGCAGTAGCATCTTGCTATGTATGAGTACAGTCTTGAATGTTAATGTCTTTTATTCTGTTCAATGCAGTGTCTTTGTGGGGCCCCCATGCCCAGATGGATTTTTTTATCCAGCAGTCTATGAAGTGGCTCCGCTATTGTTGCTTTCTGCAGCAGAAATATATTATAAAAATTACGTAAACCCAAGAATGCGATACGGCAATGTGGCATTTATCCTTTTTTAATTTAAGCCCCATTTCTTGAAACTGCTCCAGCACAATCCTCACTCTTTGCATAAGCTGTGTCCGATTTTCAGCGGAAATTATACATTGTCAAAATAGGCGACGATCCCTGGGATATGGTGCAGCAGCTTTTCCATAATATTTTGGAATAGACCGGGGACTATACTGACTCCAAACTGGAGCCTGTTGCATTTAAATGCACCCTGATGTGTCACAATAGTATGAGCTTCCGTAGTCGCCTCATCCACAGGCAGTTGCTGGTAAGCCTGGGCTCGGTCCAATTTAACAAAAAAATTCCTGCAGACCAGGGAATGCAAGAGGTGCTGAACTACTGGCACCAGATATGCGCTTTGCTGCAGCACAAGATTCAGAGTGCTCTCATAGTCAGCACAGATTGTCACTGATCCATTGGGCTTGATTGGGATCACTATGGGAGTCTCCCACCTTGCATTATCGACCGGCTTGAGGACCCCAACTACCTTGTCTGGCTGTTCTTTGACCTTGGGCTGCAGAGCAACAGGGACTCTCCAGAACTTCAGTCAGACAGGGGCTACATTGGGGTCTAGGTTAAAGGTTATTAGAGTCCCCTTGTACTTGCCCAATTAGCTGCTGAAGACATCTCAGAATTCTCTTTCTAGGGTGTCCAGGTCAGTTCTACTGGCCGGCAGGGTTGTCGCAGTTGTGTGGATGCCAGTGAGCCTGATTTGTACGGGGGTGAAACATTCTCTCCCTAACAGGCTGGGGAGGTTCCGGTCCACAATAGTCAGGGGCAGTTGTCCCTTGAAATGTCCATATTCTATGAGGCAGATCTTTCTTCCTAGCACCGGTATTCTGCAGACTTGGTAGTCCTTTAGGATGATCTGTTGCAGCTGCAGATGGTTCAAATTGATGCAGGGGTCAACCTTTTGTAGGGAGATCATAGAGATGTAGGACCCTGAATCCACCTCCATCCGGCATAGGGTCCCATCGATCCTTACTGGTTAGGATCTTGTTAGTCTCATAGGTATCAGTGTGCCTCACTTGTGTTTGGGCATAACCCACAATGGTGCAATGGGTTTCTTCTTCCCGGGCGCTTTCTTGTTTTTTGAATTTTGTGCCTGGGTGCTTCTTGCTGCTCTTGTATTGGCTGTGGTGCTTGGCAGGTGAGTAGGCTCTTCCGCTTTGCCTGTCTGTCAGCTGGCTAGCTCTGCAAACTTCTGCAATGTGACCTTTCCTCTTGCATTGCCAGCTAATCGTCTCCTTAAAGTGACAGATAGACCGGGGTGACTTGCTCTGAAGCCTCCGCAAAGCTTGGCTCCTTTGCGCGCCCCTGGTTTGCTGGGTTTCACATGGTGCACATCTTTCTTGTTCTCTCTGCTGCTCTCTGAGCTGGACGGGTCTCAGGTTTATCTCTTCTTAGTATGAGTGGCGCGCACTTTGCTGTTTCCCTTGATTCAGGCCATGGAGCTGTCAGAGGTTTCCATGGCTCTGGCTTCCTCTAACGCCTCCTTGAATGAGACCTCCTCCCTTTGCGAGCAGTCTCTTCTGTAAGGTCAAGTCCCTTAGCTCTAGGACTAGCCGATGCCTGATCATGTCTTCGGCATTGCCAAACTTACAGTTTTTTGATAGTCTTCTGAGGGAGACCACAAACTCATTGATGCTCTCCCCCTCTCATATAGCAGCTCTCCCTCTCTGGATATAGAAGTCATGGGAGTTTGCCAGGTAGGATGGGTAGGATCAAAGTGTCCTTTCAGTGCCCCACTGTAGTTCGTCCCAGGAGATATTCTCGAGCTCATCTGTGACGAGGGCTTCTGCCGGCTCATACAGCTCCAAGTCTCAGTAGGTTAAATCTTAAATCATGAAGGAAATGCCATTTCTCATTTTTCTTTTTTTATAACAAAAACAGGAGTATTCCAAGGACTAGAAGGTTCTATATGACCAGCAGCTAATTGTTCTTGAACCAATTGTTGTAAAGCAGCAAGTTTTTCCTTTGATAATGGTCATTGTTCCACCCAAACCAGCGTAGAACAGAGCCATTTAAGAGGAAGAGCCATCATCAAGAATCAAATTGGCATTAAGAAGAGAAAAGATGTCATGGCTCCAAATATTAGTATGAATATCTAGAATGTATGGTTGTAGGAAAAAGGACTTACCAGAAGATTCTGTAACATTAATTTCTTGAACACTGCCAAGCAGCTATAGAACCTCCTATTCCCCACAATGAAGAAATTGTCATTTTTGCCACTGTACTGGCCAATGTAAAGAGGAGATGACAGTAACATCGGCCCCAGTAACCAATAACCCTTGAAATGGTTGTTTATTAAGGAAGAGGGAGGAGTTCAGTTGATGAAGTAAGCCTACAGATAAAGAAGTTGATCCAAATCCTGCATCCACACAATTACCTATACTAGGAGATGGAATTTCATATAGAAGAAGAAACAATTAAACAGAAGAATTACAAGGAAGAACTTGAGGAAGATCCACCCAAATCTGAATCATGAAGATACCAGTGTAATCTGAATCTATTACCTCAGGCACAACAAAACAGCCCTTTTTGTGTGCAGAAGAACGAGGCAAAATTAAGCCAACTAATCCTGAAGGAAGAGGTCCTTTAATTTTAAAGACCCCTCTTCTGGGTACCATAAGCACTGAGCTGCAATCTCCTGGACCAGCCTTAAGAGATTTTTCTGTGGTACCTCAGTATTATTTTTCTTCAACAAATAGCCTAATTCATCTACATGCTTCCTTTGTTCCTCAGAAAGCGAAGACCCCATACTTACAGAAACCAAAAGGTTGAAGAAACCACAAAGGGTTGAAGGTGCACCAAATCCTTGCCGGATGAAGTAAGAGGGTCCCTGTTCAGGCGCCACTTGTTGTAATGATGAGGCAGTCGAGGTGTTTGATCATGATCAACTGAATCATGATGAACTTTATTGGAATCTAGTCTTGCATTTATACACATTTTTAATAATCCTCTAACATTGGTTAACTTTGGTTTCTGCTTGACTTTTGTTATTGTTCAGCATAGTAACTAACACAGTTAATGAACTCTAGTCAAAGTCCAACATATGTTTACTTTCTCTCTCTAATCCTTCTTTAGATGAGTAACTTTGTTTGCCTGAGTTGTATTTGCTTGGAAACATTCTTTTCTCTGAGGTTTGCCATCCAAGATAAAGACATTCCTGCAATTATAATTCTACAGTCTACCATCTCTTGAAGTAGTTGAATACATTAAAAATTCAATTTATAATTATTAGTAAAGGATTTTAAAAGTGGCAGGGAAAAATCAGAGCTTATCCTGTTTTCCCATAGCTAATGCATGCAAAATGAGGACATGCTGGTTGGGGAATTCTGGACTTGAACTCCATACATCTTCAAGTTGCCATAATTTAAAAACCTTTTGGTAGAGATTGGATTCCAAAAATAGCTGTTTCATTCTAAGTTGCTGTGTGATAACAGAACTGTTTTCTGGATGGGCTTCCAATTTGCTTATCGATGGAGTCAGAATGGAATCCATGATCATGCACAGTTTTCTTCAAGCTATGAGTTGCCATGGGCAAATAAGCAGCAATATAAATCAAATAAATAAATATCTTGCTGGAGGGTTCCAATCAGGACTAGAACCACCCTGGAGGAGTGGTGAAGAAAACGGGAATCCGCCTGTGTGGAAGCAGTGACGAGAGAAAGTGAGAAGGAAATTGGATTTTATAAAATTGGCTTAAATTATTGTATTGGATTAACTTGGAGAAAATTTAAAGGAAAATATTTTGAACACCACAAAGGTTTAGAAATTAAACTGGACAACTATCAGATTATTGGCACTTAAAGAGCATAACTAAATGTTGTAATTGAGTGTGTTGAAAAGAAAAGAAATAATTAGCTATTATTGAAATTAGCAAACTTAATAAAAGTACTATATTTAACAAAGAAAGTTAAAGTTAAAGGAGTGGATTGTGGAAAAGACTCAAGAGCGCCACCTGATGGTACAAGAAAAAATTCATTGTCTTTTTTTTAAAAAGTGCTTGGTCTTTCTAAGAAATTGGACTTTGGAACTTAAAAGAGAGTAAAAGAAACTCCATTAAAAACCCTGGAAAGTGATATTAGAATATTACAAAGGGAAAGATATTTAAAGATATTGTCAAAGAACCACCCGCTGACTGATGGAAACAGTTGGGAAAGAGCCAACTAGACCTGGAACAAAGACTTAAGGACATTGATTGTTGAATATAAGCTTAAAAGACACTTGCTGAAATAATATACTGGACTCTGAGACTGAATATATTTATTAAGGAAGAGGAATTCATCTATAAAGGAAGAGGAAGAGGGAAAAAGGAGAAGATACAATAGAGAAATCATTTGTTGAAATAAGATTGGACTTGCAAGATATAAGGGAAATGATGAAAATCAAACTTGAAATGTGTAATTACATATTACAGAAATTAAAAATGGTGCTCAGCTTGTAGAACAACAAATAAACCAGAAGGGGAGGAGTTTAACAAAGAAGAAGCCAGCTTTGAAGAACAAAGGGAGCAGCAATCATTTAAGGGGTGGGGTGGGGGTGGGGGGGTGGAGGAAGGAATTAAAATTAAAAAATTGTGGTCTGGTGTGATAATAAAAGGGAGAATGGTTCAGAAAATGAAAAAAGGAGAGGGGGAAAAAGCAGAAAAGGGGAGTACAAAAGAAAAATTGAAAGAGGGAGGGAGAAAAACTTAATAATTGGAATGAGAAATAGAGGGGAATAAGAATGGTGGGAAAGGGAATTAAGAGAAAGGACCACCAAATAAAGAGAAACAGATAGGAAACAAGGATGAAAAGAAATTATATTGTTAAAAAAGTGAGAGATGATGGGTGAAAAAAAAAAAGGATAGGGAAGGAGATTCTGCAAGGTAATATGTTCTGATATATAAGAATGGGTACTTAAAATAGATAAGTAGGGAACTGATATGTTTTTTTCCCCTTAGGTTCTCTTTCTTCTCCCTTTCTATTAAAGGATAATCGCTACATTAGACATGGAACTTAATGAAATAAATATGGCACTGGGAATTTATAATAAGAATATTATATATTAATTGATGTATAAAAAATGGGGGAAAATGTTGAAATAAGAATTATTATGGAAAGATTAATATCAGTTGCTATAATTAATTGGTTAGATTAATTAATTGATTAAAGATGATTTATAAGGGGATTGAGAAAATGTAATGCAGAATCTGAGAAATATATATATATTTGTGTTATATAATAAATAGGGAGACTGGTATTAAGGTAGAATGAAGGTGGCTAGCCCGAATTATTAACCAGAGCGGATAATTTGAATGAATAAAATAAGGATGATAAAATTGCAAATGTGACAGAAAAAGGTAATATGGGAAATGAACATAGAAATGAGATGAGAATTTTAGATAATATTGTAAAATAAGATATTAGAATATACTAAGGAAAATGAAACAAGTTATAACATGAATCGGAATTGGATAAGATAATTTTAATATTCAATCCTAATAAGGATAATGTGATATCAAACTGAATAAATAAAATGAATAGGTAACTAATGGTCATGTTTATATTGAAATGTGAAACCTGGAACCATACTGCTTGCCAAATGAGAATTTTTTATTTAAAAAAAAAACAAAATTGGGGAGGAAATTGAATAATAAAATTATTAGGTATGTTTAATTGATATGGTAGCATTAGGAGAGAGTACTGAAATATTGAAAATAAGCAATGAAGGATTATGATTTAATGTGAATATGTGTACTAAGATATATGATTGGTATTAAGTTGGCCTATACTAAAATGCATGATATATAGATGCCACATTGTTAGTGTATTGTTGTGTATGTGTGGATTGAAATAAAAAACTTGAACAACAGCAACAACAACACTACTACTACTACTACTACTACTACTAATAATAATAATAATAATGTTTTCTGGAGCAGTTTTGGAAGGGGTTCATGTCAGAACAGTAGACTTCATGGGTACTTTGCATCATACATGTATGTACACGTTTGGTCATGTAGTTAAGTCGCCAAGCTAGAAAGTGGAGATGGTGAGTTCTAGTCCTGTCTTAGCCATGAAAGCCAACTTGGGTGACTTTGGGCCAATCACCAGGAGATGGTGAGTGCTAGTCCTGCCTTAGTCATGAAAACTGGCTGGTTGGATGACTTTGGGCCAATCACTGGGAGATGACGAGTTCTAGTCCCACTTTAGGCATGAAAACTGGTTGAATGACTTTAGGCCAACCACCAAGAGATTGTGAGTTCTAGTCCTGCCTTAGCCATTAAAGCCAGCTGGGTGACCTTGGGATTCTCTTTCAGCCCAAGTCATCTCACAGGGTTGTTGTGGGGGAAATAGTGGGAGAAAGGAGTGTTGGATATGTTTGCTGCCTTGAGTTATTTGTAATAATAATAAAGAAAGGATACAAATAAATAAAAACTACATCAGCTCTGCAGAGAGATGTGATTGCTCATGTTAAGTGTGGAGCATGGGTGCGAATAATGGAGACGAGCCGGTGAAAACAGTGAACTTCAAACTCTTTATTTACATGGTGTGACAGCTCAAACTGGATGGCTGCTATAGCCTTCCTTATATAGGCAATTTATTAACTATTCAGCCAATAGCAACCTGGGAGCGCTAGCTCCGTTAACCAATGAGAAAGGCTGTTAATGGCCAATCAGATTCTCCTGAACGGACCAATCTGATCTTGCCATTTAACAGCCAATCAGAAGTGCAGGGCCAGAACCCTGCACTTGACTTCAAGCTCTAGATAACTTTATTAAACATTTATTCATTCACAACACCCCTTCCCCCCAGTTTCCGCTTACGGGTTGCGGTCACGTAGTCCTTGAGGTAGGACGGTTGTTTTGTTAGTCTTTTTGATTTTCGCTGTGCATCTGGTATTTGGCTGCACTCTTGTTGAGGTAGGGCATTGTTTGGCGAAAGGGGTGCCTCTGATTCAGAGTTCGCGTTTTCGTTGTCACCAATATTTTCGGCATCACCATGAGGTGAACTCACTCCCATCCCTGGTTCCTGTTCTCGCGTTTCTGTTCCTCTATCGTTTCCTTCAAAAAGGTTTTCCGCTAGTTGAAATTCGTCTTCCTCTGCCTCCCCCCCCCTCAGTTTGGTTATTAGGGAGCTCAGAATTGCCTGACTGTAGCCTTGATCGTAGTTGATCGATATGGTGCTTCCAAAGTCTATCATCAGGGCATTGTACAAGGTATGATCTTGGGCCGGTTACACGGACCACAGTCGCTTCTACCCACAGCGGATCGCCCAATAAGTTTTTAGCGAACACCAAATCACCTACCTGGAAGGTACGGCATCGGCCGCTGGATCCGAGTGGTTTCTCCGGTTGGTACGCTGGATGTAACCAGTTGAGGTGGGAGCGGAGCTTTCGTCCCATTAACAGCTCAGCGGGAGTTTTGTTGGTGATGCTGTGAGGCATGATATGCTGTAAAAAGAGGATTCGGTTTATCTTCCCTTCGATGTTGTCATAGTCCACTTTCTGTAGTGTTTTCTTGACGAATTGTACCATGCGCTCGGCCCTACCGTTGGCCGCAGGGTGCACAGGCGAAGTGAGCACATGTCAGATACCGCCGTCAGCCAGGTACTGCTCAAAGGACAGCGCGGTAAATTGAGGCCCGTTGTCGGATACCAGAACGTCTGGTAATCCATGGGTTGCAAACAGTCTTTCTAGTTTTTTGATGACTGTTTCGGTGGTCGTGTTTCTCATTCAGTGGATTTCGAGCCAGTTCGAGTAGGCGTCTACGGTTAGCAAGAAGGTGTGGCCTTTGGTCGGCCCAGCAAAATCTAGATGGATACGGGACCAGGGTCCCCGCGGTGTCTTCCATTTGGTTGGGATTGCCTTTGGTGGAGCGTTGCTTACTTCTTGGCATCTATGACAAGTTTTGAGCCACGACTCGATTTGTCTGTCGATGCCTGGCCACCACTCGTAGCTTTGTGTGAGGGCCTTCATGCGTACGATGCCAGGATGGCCATCGTGCAAGGTTCTTAGTAGTGCCGGTTGGAGTCGTTCTGGGATAACGACTCTATCGCCCCAGATGATACAGCCCTTTTGAGAAAACAACTCTGTTTGTCGACTTTTGAATGGTGCGAGGTTGTCTGATACTTGGTCCAATGGCCATCCGCGTTCCACCCACGTGAGGACTCGGGCCAAGGTGGGGTCACGTTTTGTTTCTCTCACGATGTCACAGGCAGTTAATGGCGGCGTACAAAGTGTCTCAATCTGCAACGTTGTCATTGTTGGTGCGGGGTCGTTGATAGTCTCTGGAAGCGGTGCATGGCTCAACGCGCCGGCATGGGGAATAGCTTTTCCGGGGCGGTATTGCAGCTGATAATTATAAGCAGCCAAGAATTCTGACCAATGAGTCATCCTGGGAGATAATATATCGGGGGTTGGCTTATCCCCAGCTATTATTCCCAGCAAAGGTTTGTGGTCAGTCACTATAGTAAAAGCCCGGCCGTACACGTACTCATGAAATGTTTTGACAGCTGATACAATTGCAAGGGCTTCTTTATCAATCTGGCTATAATTTTGCTCAGTTTTCGAGAGTGTCTTTGAAAAATAGGCAACAGGGGCTTCGCTACCGTTAGGCAATACGTGGCTCAAAATGGCACCCACTCCGAAAGGCGATGCATCACACGTGATATTTAACGGCAAGGTCTCATTGTACTGCAATAGTCCAGCGTCAGAAGTCAGTAGCTTTTTTACATTACGGAACGCCTGCTCTTTTCTATGACCCCATACCCAATTTGCTTTTTTGTCCAGTAGGCGATGTAAAGGTTCAGCGACAGTCGCCTTGTGCGGCAAGAATACGTTATAAAAATTGATGAGGCCTAGAAACACCTGGAGGTCGGCCTTATTCCGGGGTCTGGGAGAATTTTTTATTGCTCTCAATTTGCTATCTGTAGGGTGAATGCCCTGACTGTCAATTAAGTACCCTAAAAATTCGACACGATCTGTACACAGCTTACACTTATTTTTCTTCACCTTAAGGCCTGTGTCTTGGAATTTTTGGAGAACCAGTCTTAGACGATCCCATAAAATTTTTGGAGTGGGGGCAGCAAATAACACATTGTCAAAGTAGGGGACAATGCCTTTAATCCCTTGTAAGAGTCTTTCCATTAGGCTCTGAAAGATCCCCGGGGCTACACTCACTCCGAATTGGAGCCGCGTACATTTAAAGGCACCTCGGTGCGTTACGATTGTCTGTGCCTGTGCAGTTTTTTCATCAACCGGCAGTTGCTGATAAGCCTGAGCTAAGTCTAGTTTAGCGAAGACTTTTCTGCCCCCCAGGGAATGGAGGAGGTGTTGCACCACCGGCACCGGATATGGGTTTTGCTGCAGGGCGTGGTTCAGGGTGGCTTGGTAGTCCCCACAAATTCTAATTGAGCCATCCGGCTTAATTGATGTCACGATGGGTCTCCCAGGGAGAGTGATCGGTTGGCTTTAACACTCCCTGCGAAAGGAACTCGGCAAGGTTTAAGGTGGATGGGAGCTATTTTTGGATTAAGGCTAAAGGATATCGGGGTCCCCTTGTACTCGCCTAGCTTTTCCGTGAAGACGTCCCTGAATTCATGGGCAAGGTCCTCCTTCCAGTCACTGCCGCCGATTCGGTTAATGCCAGCCACTTCAATGTCGAGTGGTGCGAACCATTGGAGGCCTAACAGGCTAGGCCGATTCTTGTCAATCACAGTGAGAGGTAAGTACGCTGTGCGGTTTTTGAATGAAACCTGGACTCGACTGGATCCCACAACTGGAATCCAGTTCCCCTGATAATCTTTAAGTACGAGTGTTTGTAATTGAAGGTCTTGGTGCTGGATAGTAGGGATGAGTTGCTTGAGGGTCTTCCAGGAAACCATCAAAAGGGACGATCCCGAGTCGACTTCCATTTGGCAAGGCTGATTTTCGATGGCCACTTTAATTCGGATTTTCTTGGCATCCAATGAAAAGGCGTGACCAATAGTGATAGTTTGGTGAGCCTCTTCTCGCCTCGTTAAGCGATTCATGGGTCGGTTTCTGTAGGAGTGGTTTGCTGGTTCTTGCCTTTCAGGACGGTTTCCTGTTGATTGGCGATAGTTGGCCCCCTTCGAGGTCTGGCTGGGTCCTAGGAGACTTCTGCAGACCCGTCCAATATGGCCTCGTTTCCCGCACTCATGGCAGAGCGCGTCGCGGAATTTGCAATCAGACCGGTAATGGTTGGCCCCGCAGCCAGCGCATAGTTGCTGGGACTTCGGGAAATGGTCCCGATCGGACCGCAGTCGATGGACCTCTTCTTCGTTGCTGTCTGACGACGAAGAGAGGTCCTCATGGTGGGCCGTCGGAAGGTGTCCTTCTGACTTAGGTGAAAGTTCGCAGGCTGGGTGGTGTGTCAGAGTGCAGTTTCAGCGCAGTTGGGCAGCTGACTTCTTGGTTGCTTCCGCTGCCGTAGCATCAGCAATGGCATCGGCAAGGCTAATGTCGCCCTTTGCCATTATTTTGCTCTGCACGTTTAGCGCATCTAATCCCAGAACTACTCGGTCTCTCAAAGCCTCTTCCAGGTCGGCGAAATCGCAGAGGCCTCCCAAATTATGGAGGTCCGCAACAAAATCGGCAACGCTCTCTCCTTTCCACTGGTTTCTTTGGTAGAACTCGTACCGTCTTACAAGCGTTGGTACGGTCGGTGCATAGTGGGCCCTTAGTAGAGGTTCGAGGACGTCCCAGTCCATAGCCTTCACTTCAGCCGGTTTTGCTAGTGCCTTGGCCATCTTGAATATGGTCGGCCCGCAATGCGTTAGGAATACCACCCATTTCTTCCCAGTTGTGGCATCCTTCAGATTATTTGTTTCCAAGAACTTTTGGAAACGATCCATGTAGGACTCCCAGTCTTCTTGCGCTACATCGAACGGAGCGGGTGGTACTATGCCGCCGGACATGGTTCCGCCGTTGTGCATTTCAACCACGTGCTCGGTTGTCTTCTTCGTTGTTTTAGTCAGCTCTGACGTCTCCACATCCCATCCTCGTTGCCAGTGTTAAGTGTGGAGCATGGGTACGAATAATGGAGACGAGCCGGTGAAAACAGTGAACTTCAAACTCTTTATTTACATGGTGTGACAGCTCAAACTGGATGGCTGCTATAGCCTTCCTTATATAGGCAACATTAACTATTCAACCAATAGCAACCTGGGAGCGCTAGCTCCGTTAACCAATGAGAACGGCCTGTTAATGGCCAATCAGATTCTCCTGAACGGACCAATCTGATCTTGCCATTTAACAGCCAATCAGAAGTGCAGGGCCAGAACCCTGCACTTGACTTCAAGCTCAAGATAACTTTATTTAACATTTATTCATTCACAACAGCTCAGAAATAGAGAGGACAATGATGGATTGTGGAATCACTAGGTACTCTCTAAGGTTGGTTGTTTTGCCTGCACACGTTTTAGTTTCTAAATAGGAACATCATCCGTGCATTAGGTAATGCTTCTATTGATTTACCCCAAATCTACATTTTGTACTCTTTTGTATGCTGGGACACAGCATCAGGAGACTGGCATTGTTTTATTTTGGGTATCAATATATATTGGAATTAGCTTCCAGGAATTATATGTAGACTTGTTCCAGCTCCAGGTTGATTGTCTTTCGGAGAGAATAAAATATTAACATGCTCAAAATGGTAAGAGGGCACATTCTATTCCTACCTGGATGATGGATTCCTGCCAATAGCTCATCTTCCTATCTAATTTAAAAGCCTTTCTTCCAAGAGCGACAGTTGATTGCTAACATACAAAATATCCATGGTGTCAGCTTTGCCCCACAGCAACTTCTATATGTTGGGTGTTTTCCACGAATGTAATTAACATACGGATAAATTATGAAGGGCTCAACTTACCACAGAAATTAATAATGCGTGGAGCAATTTGACCTCCTTTGTAGACACGGTGTCTCTTCCTCCCTCCTGCCCTGTCAGCTAGCATTGTGCTGCCTTGCACAGCATTCTGGAAATGAGACGTGACAACAGAAATGAAAAGATAATGTGCAAAGGTAATGTGAAATTTAAAGTCTGCATCCCCGGTCAAGTTCACTGTGATTTATGTGCAATGGAACTTATTCCCATTCATTTTTTGAAGAGAAGTGTATGTCAACTCATAAACAGTGTAGAGATAATTTTTTTAAAGTGGAATTAATTTTTAATATATTTGTTAATGCTTTTGAGTTGAACTTGATTCCTCATAACCTCATAGATGAGTCTTTGCCTTCTTCTTCCTAGGCTAGAACATTTAGCTCCAAGCCCTCCACTTTTTGCTTAAAGCAGGATTAGAACTCATGACCTCCAGGTTTCTAGGCAGTGCCTTTAGCCATTACCTTGAATTAACTGTCCATAGTCACATTATTCTGGTTTTACACTGATGTTGATATACAGGTAGTTCCTTGACATATGACCACAACTGTGTCAAAATTTCCTTTGTTAAATTAGAATAGAATAATTTTATTGTCATGTTGAATTTATACTAATTGGCATACATCAAAATCAAATTTTGTTGCACACAACTCTCAAAGAGTCACTATATAACCCTTGTATAGATACTATATAACCATGACAGAATAAACAAACAAACGTACAAATAAATAAGTAAAGCATGTATCCATATACTGTATATTATATGACACCGAGAAACAACTCAGTCTAAGAACAGTTGTTAAGTGAGTTTTGCCTCATTTTGCACTTCTTGGTGCCGCTGTTAAGTGAATCACTGCAGTTAAGTGAGTAAATACTGTGGTTAAATGAATCTGTCTTTCCCATTGACTTTGCTTGTCAGGTCACAAAATGTGATTACATGACCCCAGGACACTGCAACCATCTTAAACACATGCCAGTTGCCAAGTGTCTGAATTTTGATCACTTGACCATGGGAAATGCTGCAAGGGTTGAAAGTGTGAAAAATGGTCATATGTCACTTTCTCCAGCGATGTTAGTCATTAAATTAAGCTAAGGACTACCGATACATTGGTTTCTACTCTGTTTTTTAGTCCAAGAGCTATCTTAACTACCATCCAGTTAAAAGAAATTATAGCTGGTTGTATTAATGGGTTGAACAGGCAAGAAAATAATACAAGTACTCCTCAACTTACAACAGTTTTTGAACAGACTGTTCAAAGTAACAATGGCACTAAAAATGTAACTTATAACTCTTTTTCACAGTTACAACCATTTCAGCATCCCATATCCATGTGATCAAAATTTGGATGCTTGACAACTGGTTCATATTTATGACCGTTGCTGTGTCCCAAGGTCACATAATCCCCTTTTGCGGCCTTCTGACAAGCAAAGTCAACAGGGAAGCCAGATTCACTCAGCGACCGGCTTAGTAACTTATCATCTGCAGTGATTCACTTAACAACTGTGACAAGAAATGTCATAAAATGAGGCAAAACTCTCTGAACAGCAGAAATTGTGGGCCCAATTGTAGTCATAAGTCAAGGACTACCTTTATTTGAAAGAGAAAAAAGCACAGTTATATCTGGAAGGTGACTAGCAAATTCAAGGGGAAAGACTTACTAAAAATAGAAACCTGAGTTCATTTGTACAAGATTAGAAATAGTCTGTGTTTCTTTAGCTGGGGTCATATTCAGAGAAAATTAGTCACAGTTCAACCTCTCTGAAATCAATGAAGTGAAAGTTAGTCATGGATGTGTCCAAATTATTACTACAGTGTTGAAGTGTGATTCACATCCTCTAAGTGCAGACTGTTTAATCTTAGGGAAATAAACTTTACAGATCCTAAGGAAAACTTGAAAACAATGAGTTTCTGAACAGGATGCGTGATGGATATGGAGCCATCACGTACTCTTACTCTACAGAATTGTTTACCTTGGCAATTTTTCATTAAATCAAAGAGAAACATGTACTAAGAAAATATAGGCAGATTGGTCTAATAGTTAAGCCTCCAGGCTAGAAAGTCAGAAACCATGAGTTCTAGTCCTGCCTTAGCCTTCCCTACCTCACAGGGCTGTTGTTGTGAGGAAAAAAGGAATAGGAATGTACGTTAGATATGTTTGAGCTATTTGTAAAAATAATAAAAGCAGGATACAAATAAATAAAAATAAATAGATATGTGGCACCAAGAAAAAACTTCTCATTGACAATATTTCCCACTAGAATTAGCCAAGTTATACTGAATTAACCATTTTTCTGGCTTTGCGTAATATATGGAGGAGAAATTAAACCTCCAAGCTGGGGTTGTGCAACATTCATTGCCAGGAATAACAAGCAAACTAAAGTTAAAATTAGCCAAGCTAAGTGTATACAGGTAGTCCTTGATTTATGACCAGAGTTGGGACCAGAATTTTAGTTGTTAAGTGAGTCATGTCTGATTTTATGGCATCATTGCCATGGTTGCTAAGGAAATCACTGCAATTGTTAAGTGAATTATGCTGTCATTTAGTGAATCCAGCTTACCCAATTGGTTTTTCTTGTCAGAACCCAGTTGGTCACATGATTCCAAAAGGGGATCACATGATCCTGGGATGGTTGCCGTCATCATAAATACACACCAATTGCTAAGTGTGGGAATTTTGTTCACTTTGGGATGCTGCAATAGTTGTAAGCGTGAGGAATGATTGTGAGGCACTGATTGCTATTGTAAATTCAAACGGTTGCTCAATAAATGATTACAAGGCAATGATTACCAATAGTGTAAAAGCAGCAAGTAACTGATGTGGTTAACTGTTGTGGTTTAGCCCTCTGGAAGGAAAGATCTACTGTTATCTGACTGGTTTATATGTGGGTTGTGATATAGAAAAAAAGCACAGTGTCTCTTGGAACAAGTGTAGGCAGTGTTCAGGCCTATGTACAATTTGTCGCCCTATCTATCAAAAGAACTTAGATAAGGAAGGCATGTGGAACACAGTTTTTGGAATTCCCCCCCGCTTCCAGCAGGGGGGTAACCTTAAGGCAGATTTAGAGCTGTCCACAATTGCCCGTAGCCGTTGCTGCATACCTATATTTTATATAATGAGTTGGTAAGGCCACACTTTGAATTCTGCATCCATTTTGGTCACCACGATGTAAAAAAGATGTTGAGACTCTGGAAAGAGTGCATAGAAGAGCAAAAAGATGATTAGGGGGCTGGAGGCTAGAACATGTAAAGAACGGTTGCTGGAATTGGGTATGTCTAGTAGTTTAATGAAGAGAAAGACTAATGGTAACATGATAGCTGTGTTCCAATATTTGAAGGGTGCCACAAAGAAAAGGGAGTCAAGTTATTTTCTATAACACCTGAAGGCTGGACAAGAAGCAATGGATGGAAACTAATCAAGGAGAGAAGCAACCTAGAATTAGGAAGAAATTTCCTAATAGTTAGATCAATTAATTATTAGAACGACTTGCCTCCAGAAGTTGTGAATGCTCCAATAGTGGAAGTTTTTCAGAAGAGATTGGACAACCATTTGTCTGAAACGTTATATAGGGTTTCTGGCCTGAGCAGGGGGTTGGACTAGAAGACCTCCAAGGTCCCTTCCAACTCTGTTATTCTATATTCTATTCTATATTCCAGAGTATATTGCAAAGGGTTTGATGGGTAAACAGAAGTTGCAGAGGGAAGCAGAAGGGTTGATGCAAATACCTGCCAAATCCCAGCTGCACATTGTGTGGACGTGCGCACTCTGCGCACTGTTTGGTTCCGACTTCCTGCTGGGAGGTAGTGGAAGGCAAGGCACATTAGCTGACATAATGTTTGCTGTCCCTGAATGACAGTAGCATACGTTCCATGCAGTGCAGTGCAGCAGATGTCTACTCCAGCCTTTGGGTGTGTGTGTGTGTGTGTGCGTGCAATCTGCTCTAGGTCACATGACCAGAAGGGGGCTTAGAACAGAGAACTCATCAACATTCCAAGCTACTGCTTAGCTGCCCCTCCAGAAGGCTGAATTAGGAGTATTTGGGGCATTTAAAAAACAAAACAAAACAATGTTGTATGCAGTATAGCTCAACCTTGGCTCTTGAAGCTGGCTGGGGAATTCTGGGAATGGAAGTTCTCATACCTTCAAGAGACCAACATTGAGAAATAATGCTCTACAATCCATAATCAGATTTGGCTCATCTTTGAACACTCTCCTGAATTTGCCATAGCTTTTCTTCCCACATCAAACTTAATCCTGTATTGTTTCATTTCAGGTAGTCCTCGACTTACAACCACAATTGAGTCCAAAATTTATGTTGCTAAGCTAGACTAGTTGTTAAGTGAATTTTGCCTCATTTTATGATCTTTCTTTCCACAATTTATATATATATATATATATATATATATATATATATATATATATATATATATATATATATTTTTTTTTCTGAGGTTTTCGCGGGTATTTGTATGTGGATCTTTGGTTATTCAGGTTTCCTCCCGTGTAAAATTGGAAGTATCTTGGCAACGTTTTGACGAAATCTCATTCGTCATCTTCAGGCTTGTGTCTTCAGCTTTGTGTTTCTCCGAGTAATGTGAGCTCTGACCCATAAATGAAGCGAATGGACGCCCACCATGAAGATGTGGCACGACCACGAACACAAAGCCAAACAGCAGGATCACAGCTCACCAACTCAAATCCCCCAGCAACTAAGACTAACCTGAGCACAACCAAGCCCCACCTGAACAGAACACACTCCTAGCCAATCAGAACACGGCCAACCCCCTAACTAATCAGAACACAGCCCAACCCCCAACCAATGAGAACACCCCCACCCAATCAGAACACAGGCAAGCCCCCATCCAATCAAGTCAAACCCCCACTAGCAGTTAAAAGGAAGAAGCAGCTGCAAGCTCACATTACTCCAAGAATTACCACTATCACCCATCATTGCAAATTTGTTCATGGAAGAATTCAAGTCCAGAGCACTAGCTAATGCCACCCACAAATCCAAACTATAGTTAAGATACATCGATGACATATTTGTGATTTGGCCCCATGGAAAAGAAAACCTAAACAATTTCCTAACACACCTAAACAGCACACACCCCAAAATCAAGTTCACCATGGAAACGGAAACAAGCAAACAACTACCATTCCTAGATGTACTAATCTACAAAAAAACAGATGGCACACTAGGACACACCATATACCAGAAGAAAAGACACACCAACTGGTACCTCAACGCCCAATCCCACCACCACCCAGCACAGATAAACTCCGTGGCCAAAACACTAATCACCAGAACCAAACGCCTGGCAGACAAGACACACATAAAGACTGAACTATGCACTCAGACTAAAGTACTGACAGCCAACGGCTTCCACAAAAGTAAAATCACCGGCTTGATCCACAAAAACACACTGAGACTTAATGGAGACCTAGAAGATGAACAGACCTATGGAACAGCTGTCCTGTCCTACATAAGAAGTACTACAGACAAAATCAGTAAGATACTACACAGACATCACATCAAGACTGCCTTCAAAACAGACAGAAAAATAGCAGCATCCTAAGAAACCCCAAAGATAAAATTGACCTGGAAAACCAAGGCATATATGAAATCCCCTGTGCATCATGTCCTGCCACATACATTGGACAGACCAATAGAAGAATAAGTACCCGCCTGGATGAACACAAAAATACAGTAAAAAAGCTGGAACACACTTCCTCACTCGTCCAACACATGGAAGCCACAGGTCATAGCATCTTCAATGGCACCAAAACCCTCGCCACTGTAGAAAACCCCAGGCACAGAATTATCAGAGAAGCCATAGATATATTTCTATATTTTCATAGAGATTGAAAAAAGACCTGAAAGCATGAATAGAAGAGATGGTTCCACCAAACTGTCAATCATCTGGAAGCCTGCACTCTCAAACAAAAAAATCTCCACACCACAAGCCAGGCAAACACCTGGGCACAAACAGATCCCCTCTGATACCTCCAGCTCAAACACACCCCAACCAGGCACCCAGATGAAACCTAGCTTCCTAATAAATGATAGCCGTCCATTTATTTGGAGCCAAGCTGCACTAAAAGCCTCCAATACAGGAACACAATGTTGCCAGCCAATCAAGACAAAAAAAAAGCCACAAAGCAGACAGAAGATATTAGAAACACCAATCAAGCAGAACATAGCAAACTACAAGACCAATAAACACAGACCAAGACTCCCAACCAATCAGGATGAAGAAAAAACCACTCTGGCACAGCAGTAGGCTAGCCCCACATTTAAAACTGAAACAACTGTAAAAGTCTGACTCACAGACAAATACAATACAGAAGCCTGATGATGGCAGATGAGATTCTGCCGAAACTTTGCTACAACTTTAAAAGCACAATTAGAATGATATGGGAAAATACCCGAACAAAGCTGAATACCATACATGTTTTGCTTTTTTTCTGATTTCATTCTATTTCTTTTTTTTCCTTATTCATATACACTACGTATAAATTAAATCAAAATTTTAATCTTTAAAATTGTAATTGTTAATGTAATGATCAAATCATATCATTAAATTAACTTTTTATTACATTATATAAATTAAAAAGTTTCTTAATTTATATAAAGATTATAAGTTAGTTTTTATATTATAGCTTAAAAGTTAGATTGGCTCATCCCACTTGTGCTGGCAGAAGAGGCATGGTGTGGGTCCCTCATGGAGCCCAGGAAGAGGGCCTTCTCTGCTATTGCTCTGTCCTCTGGAACATCTTGTTCCAAAGAAAGGATGGGAGGGTTGGCCCCAACCAGGGGTGGGATTCAAATTTCTTAACAACTGGTTTTGTAGACATGGCCTAATTTGTGGGTGTGACTTGGTGGTCATGTGACTAGGCAGGCATCGCTTGTATGTAAATATTATAAATATTTATGTAAATATTGATTTTTTTATTAAAAAAGAGCAACTTTTACACAAAAGCAGGCAAAGCTGGCAGGCAGATTGAGTTGCTCACAGAATCACAGTTTTACTTAGAGATATATATATCTGCAATTGGCTACCTGAGTCTGTCACATAAAATTTGCTTGCAAGCAAGCTCTCAACTCACAAAGTATGTAAATATTGAATATTTTAATAAAAAAAGCAACTTTTACCCAAAAGCAGGCAAAGCAGGCAGGCAGATTGAGTTAGTCACAGAATCACAGATTCACTTAGAGATCTATCTATCTGCAATCAGCTACCTGAGTCTGCACTGAAAAGCTTCAGTCCTAAGGAAGTTTCGGCTCTGCTTTTTGATTAGCTGGAAAGCAAGAAATCCAAGGATTTCCTGCTGTCTAGCTACCGTAATCTAAATCTCCTGGCAGTGCAGAAGAGCTAATGGTCAGGGGGAAAAAAAAAGGAAAAATAGCAACTTATCAAATCAGGCAAGTTGGATGGCTCGCCTGCCAGGTAAGGAGTGAGTGGGAAGGGAGGGGAGGGGCCAGCCAGTGGAGTGATTTGATGGTTCTCTGAACGTGTGTGCAGTGTTTGAAAGAAATCGTCAGTTGTGCCGCCTGGACAGCTGACAAGCGCTGCGTGCGTGCGGGTACACTGCGTTTGAAAATCCTCTTATTTCCTGGTTTTTTCAACCTCAGCTGTACTGCCAAAGCAGCTGAGGAGGGAAAAGCAAGGAATAAAGGACAGCCTAGAACCTGGGCAGCGGGTGGGCCAAACACTGAACTGGTTCGGTATCAGCTGTTCTTCGCAGCTACAGTTCCTATAGAACAGGCCGAACCAGTAGCATCCCGCCCCTGGCTCCAACCCTCCCAATCCTTTCGTAAGGGCCTAAAGAGGCTCTGCTAGTTGGTTTGGGGCCTCAATAGCATAGTGGATTTGTTGATCAAGTTACAACAGATCCCACTTTCCCCCATTCCATCCCCATTCTCCCCACGTATCCTTAGATTTTAATGTTTGATTAAATATTTATTTAAAATGTGGCGTAGACAGTATCATCACCAGATGTATTTGTAACTGACTGACCAACCACACTCAATTATATAGTGGTCCTCAATGAAACTACATTTACATGGAAGGAAGTAGGCACAAGATTGTCTTAGGCTCAGTTCTCTTCAACATCTTCGTAAACAATTTAGAACAGGATGCGGTGGCTCAGTGGCTAAGATACTGAGCTTGTTAATCAGCCAGGTCGGCAGTTTGACAGTTTAAATCCCTAGCACCATGTAACTGAGTGACCTCCCATTACTTGCCCCAGCCAACCTAGCAGTTTGAAAGCACGTAAAATAGAGACCACCTTTGGCGGGAAGGTAACAGCATTCTGTGCACCTTCGTCATTTAGTCATGCCAGCCACATGACCATGGAGACGTCTTCGGACAGTGCTGGCTCTTCAGCTTTGTAATGGAGATGATGAGCACCGCCCCCTAGAGCCAGAAACAACTAGCACGTATGTGTGAGGGGAATCTTTACCTATAAACAATTTAGAGATGAGAGGATAGAAGGGGAACTCATCAAATTTGCGGATGACGCCAGGTTGGTGGGAATAGCCAACACTTTAGATAGGCTCATGATCCAGAAGGATCCTGGCAGACTTGAACAATGGGTCCTATCGAGCAAAATGGAATTCATTGGGGAGAAAAATAAGGTTTTACGCTTAGACAAGAAAAACCAAATGCACAGGTATAGAATAGGTGGTACCTGGTTCAACTGCAAGAAGGATCCAGGAATCCTAGTAGACAGCCACTGAACTATGAGCCAGCAGCATGCTGCAGCTGCCAAAAACAACCAATGCAATCGTAGGCTGCATGAACAGAAGGATAGTATCCAGGTCATGTGAAGTATTAGTAGCATTTTATGCTGCTTTGGCAAGGCCACACTTGGAATACTGTGTCCCATTTTGAGCACCATGATACAGAAAATATGTTGAGACTCTAGAAAGGGTACAGAGAAGAGCAACAAAGATATTTAGAGGATTGAAGGCTAAAACATGATAAACAATTGCAGGAACTGGGTGTGTTTACTCTAATGAAGAGAAGGATTGGAGTGGCATGATAGTAGTCCTCCAATATTTGAAGAGCTCTCACAACTGATTGTGTGGATGTTTGTAGCTGGATATGTAGTATAATACTGAGACTCTGAAATGTAAAACTTGACTGTGGCCAGACAATAGCAGGTGTAACTGTTATTATTTTGTTACAATGCCCTAGTTATAATGAAGCAATTGCCAACTTGCCAAGCCTCTATGAGGCTTCTTATCAGCGATTTTTGTTAAAGCTGTACAGAAATCCTGGATGATTTTTGTCCTAATCACCCTCTACATCTAACAATATAGAGATTATAGAGATCAAATCACAAAATAACAGAGTTGGAAGGGACCTTGGCGGTCTTCTAGTCCATCCAGGGAAGACACCCTATATACCTTTCTGGACAAATGACTGTCCAATGTCTACTTAGAAAACTCCAGTAATGAAGCACCCACATCTTCAGGAGGCAAGCCATTCCACTGATTAGCAATAGCAATAGCACTTAGACTTATATACTGCTTCACAGTGCTTCACAGCCTCTCTAAGCAGTTTACAGAGCCAGCCTATTGCCCCCAACAATCTTGGGTCCTCATTTTACTCATCTCAGAAGGATGGAAGGCTGAGTCAACCTTGAGCCTGATGAGACCTGAACTGCCAAAGTGCTAACAGCCAGTGATCAGCAACTGAAAAATTGAAAAAAACACAATTGAAAAAGTCCAGAAATATTTCACAAGAAGAATTCTCCGCTCCTCTACTCATTGCAGAATACCTCATGCCACCAGACTTGAAACTCTAGACCTAGAAAATCTAGAACTACGCCACCTTCAGTCTGATCAGTCCTTCAAGCATCGCATCTCTCTCTCTCCACAAATTGTGAAGCAGGTCCTACCACTTTCGCCGAAGAGATCGCACACCCTGAAGTGACAACAAGCATTGCAACATCACCAGCAGATCTTGCTGGGTCAACATTGTTACAATTCAATGGGAGCTGCTTTGAAGGAAGGAAGCGACTGCTTTCTGAAGTGCCAGAAGGTCTGGCTGGGGTGATGTCAAAGATAATGATCCACCAAGACCACAATTTGGTTACAAAGAAGCCATCTTCCTTTCCACAGCAGTTTTCTTCAGCATATCTGGCATACTCAGATATAATAGGATTAATGCTGACCTGAAAACCTCCTTGATAGAGAACAGATTCTTTGGGCATGTTTGGATATGCATGAGTGGGAACTTTGATGATTTGCTTGCAGTCATCTTGATATTCTGGAAAGTATGGCCTATCTTTTAAAATACACACACACAAAAGCTCTTCAAGCTTCTGATGAGATTTTTGTTCACATTTTCAAAAGTGGTTTCCCATTGATGAATTAAATAGCTCTCCATCCACGGTTGGGTTGGTAGAAAAATAGTTGCACCCATTGCTGATCCTTTCTTTATTGTCTCTTTAGGATCCTTGGTGCTCTCTGAGCTTGGTTGTTTTCTTGCAGATGTTTTGTTACCCAATTAGGTAGCATCATCCATGCTAGAAGGAAGTCGGGTTTTCTCTGCGTATATACCAGGGGTAAGGAACGTTGGCTCTTTTATCACTTACGGACTTCAACTCCCAGAATTCCTGAGGGAGCCATAAAAGGTTCCCCATCCCTGGCCTACTGGTTTTTTCAGTTGTGAGGGAAATCAATTTTTGACTTGAATGGGACTGTTTAATATACAAATGTAGGACATATTTTTATATATATTCTTTGTATGTCCTACATTTGTATATTAAACAGTCCCATTCAAGTCAAAAATTGATTTCCCTCACAACTGAAAAAACCAGTAGGCCAGGGATGGGGAACCTTTTATGGCTCCCTCAGGAATTCTGGGAGTTGAAGTCCATAAGTGATAAAAGAGCCAACGTTCCTTACCCTGGTATATACAAATAACGCTGATGATGTTATATAGTTGGGTTTGAGTAATGAAATGTCTGCAAGAAAACAACCAAGCTCAGAGAGCACCACAGACCTTATGATGACATTCTGAGCCACAAATAATTTCCTCTAAGCAGGGGTCTCCAACCTTGGCTCCTGGAAGCCTGGCGGACTTCAACTCCCAGAATTCCACAGCCAGCTTTGCTGGCTGTGGAACTCTGGGAGTTGAAGTCCGCCAGGCTTCCAGGAGCCAAGGTTGGAGACCCCTGCTCTAATGGTTTGTCTGTTCTGAGTCACAATGTAGCTCTGCTGATTTTGCACTTTGCATCCTTTGAATGGCAGCGATTAGTTGAATCTTCTGGATCTGTTGCTTTCCTTCTTTATTAGTGGGAAGAACATCAGCCAGTCATGAATCTGGAGAATGGAACTGACCCAGCATTGCAATCTGTCCATCTAGGCTCCTTTTCAACATCACTCCTATATACTTCCATCCTCTGCTAGAGAGGCTGGGCTGGGTTTGTTTCAGCGTTAGATGTCCTTAGCCTTGTAGTGCGTCACATGTTGTTATTACTTCATTTTACAGTTGCTTTATATTTCACCATGGCATCGTTTGTGTTAAGTCTGGGTTCCCCAACCAGGGTTAAGGAGACAAGCTAAACAGAATGTGCAGCGTTAGTCAGATAGGCACACAGATAAATGAGTGAGATAAGTTTGTATGTTAGTAAACATACAGTAAAAATAACAGATACGCTTGTGCTATCAAAAGATAGTTTATTCCATTTAGAGTTTATAGCATAGTCAAAATAACAGTCCATTAGTCATGTATCGTATCAGTCAGTCCATTCAAGGATATTCAATTAGCAAAGTCCGTGTAGAATATCCTATGTCAGTTCACTTACAAATCAGTCCTTTCTCTCTCCTTTTCCAGTAGGGGAAAAACGCAGTCTTCATCCATCCAGTAATTAGGGATCATTAAGCCAGAGAGAGCAAGCTGCCGTGCCTTGCTTCTTTTATGGTGCTTTCACAACCACTCCCTTAATTACATTCCTATATTTAAAGTTGCAGACACTTTAACTTATAAACCATGATAACATATTTATTATTTTACCTAAACCAGTTAGGGTAAACAATGTTATCCCTAACAGTTTCAACATTACGCTATATTCCTGTTACGCTGTTTAAAGATCCAGCAAGTGGTTGTCTATGCCATGTGAACAATTGTGCTTTATAGTTTAGGGACACAATGTGGTTGCTGATGTGGTTGCCGGGTGGGTCAATCTGAAAGAGGCTATCTTGTCCTAAACTGCCACTGGTTACTTACTTTTATGTTTGCCACAACTGATGGCAACACATAACATATTTTGCACACTTGTAATTGTGACTGGATGCAAATGGATTAGAGGGAAAAACATCACCAGGTTGTTAAGGGTATCTTCAACCTGTCTCTCACCTGGGCTGAGAACGAGATGGAGGCAAATTCAGAAACACCTAGCAGGAAAATGGTGTTGCCAAAGGTTGTTTATGCTACAAAGCAGTGGTTCTCAATGTTTTTTTCACCACAACTTTTCTTTAAATACCTTTTGTGGCCATGGATCCCTAAGACTTTACTTAAGTTAAATCATAACATTTCTTCAAGACTTTACAGACCCCATGTGATGACATCATGCTCCCCTAGGAGGCCACGGGCCACAAGTTGACAACCACTGCAGTAAAATTAAAGGTTTCCCATGTCCAGTCATGTTTGGCTCTAGGAAATGGTCCTCAACTCTGTTTCTTAGTTGAGAAAGCCAGGGTTGTCTGTGGGCATGTGGCTAGCAGTCTATATGCCAAAGTGCTGTTATCTTCCCACCAAAGTGATACCTATTCATCTGCTTGCAGTTGCATGCTTTCAAACTGCTGGTTGGACAGGAAACTGAGGCAAGTAACAGGAGCTCACTCCGTCGTGCAGCACTCGGGGCTCAAACCCAGGCGGTTAGTTTTCCAGTTGACAAGCTCAGTATCTTTAACCACTGAGCCATCATGTCTCCCATTTATGCTATATTGAAGTGCAGTAGGGAAAAGCTCACATCTTTGGCATGCCTGAAAATAATATCTCAATTTCTTGAACATATTTCATAATTGGAGGTGGCAGAGAATTTCCTGTTGATGTCTACTTTTTCTCACTCTTGTTTCTTCTTTTCCAAGCCTCCTTGTCTGTGCTTATTTCCCCACCTAAAACCAGCCTCTTGGATCCAAGTTCCCTGGGGGTTTAATCTTCTTTCATGGTTATCTTTCTTTGGGATTAAATGGAAGCGGGTGGGGGCCAAGCAAAGCAGCAAGAGAAATGAAAGGCAGGGCCTTCACACATCCCCCTTGGCCATGCAAGATTTCAAGAATAACACGTTCCTAAGAAGTTCATCAGAATTCTCCTCTTCTTTTAAAGAAATCTTGAAAGTCTGTTCTCTGTCATAAAAGTAAATGAGAACCAATAAAGAAAACAAAACAGGATTACTTCTCTGTCTATTTTGAGTTGAGACCTCTGCTCCTCCAATTCTCTAATCAGCAGGTAGCTCCACTCCAACCCTGCAGGAATTAAAATTACAGGTACTCCTCACCTTATGACCAAAATGGAGCTCAAAGTTTATGTTTTTAAATGAGAAATTTGTTAAGTGAGTTTTGCCCCATTTTACGATTTTTTTCTTTGCCACATTTGTAAAGTGAATCACTGCAGTTGTTAAATTCCTACCAGGGTTGTTAAGTGGATTTGGTTTCCCTATTGACTTTGCTTGTCAGAAGGTCACAAAAGGCGATCAATTGATTCCAGGATCCTGCAGCAGTCATAAATATGAGTGAGTTGTCAAGCATCTGAATGTAAATCACATGATCCTGGGGATCCTGCAAGGGTTGTAAGTGTGAAAAACAATTACGTTACTTTTTTCAGTGCCACTGTAACTTCGAACCATCACTAAACAGTTATGTTTGCAACTAAAAACTTCCAGGCACTCTTGTCTTTTCAGGGTGATTTGGTGGATGGTTTCTTTTCTTTTTCTGTATTTTTTTCCTGTATTTTGCTGATGAAATTGTTCTATTCTGTAAAGGAGCATGTTGAAATAGCAGGCAGCTTTGCAGATGCTCAGGGCCTCTTTCCATATTTATTCTCTTCTTCCTCCCTCCAGCTATTGGTGTCTAAATGTGGTGGCTTCATAGACGGTTTTGTAGGGGGCTGTAAACAAAGCTTTGTGGCGATTAAAACAGATGACCTGAAAGTCACTGAAGGATAGCAAAAAGATGAGCAATTCTTAGGCTTCAACCAATGGCTAATTTCCTTCCTTCCTTCCCCCCTCCCTCCCTCCCTCCAGTATGTGGGGTCTGCAAGAGCAACAGAAAGGTAGACTTATAAAGACCATAAGGACCAGCCTAGGCCACTGACTGGGAATTTTAAGCATCATTGTCCACATCCGGAGAAGGCTTGGTTGGGTCAATCTAGTCTAGAAAGGCAGTGGAATTTATTTATTTTTAATGGAAGAATAAATTGCATCATTTGCTTACTTTGGGGACTGTTTTTTTCCAGCTACACTATTAAGGAAGATATATTCTATCTATGCATCTTAATTCCTGTTTTATAATGCCTAAGGTAACAATCTTTTATAATGCCTAAGGTAACAATCTTTTATAATGCCTAAGGTAACAATCTTACCTATGAGTCTGAAGATTAAAAGGTGGACGTACTGCAATTATTAGAACAATTAGTTCTGTTATGAACTAATAAAGGTGCTTAAATAAAGTTTTAACAAACCTTAAGAAAAGCAGGGTTCTAATTCTGCACTTCTGATTGGCCGATAATAGCGATATCGGATTGGTCCGTTCTGGGGAATCTGATTGGCTGTTAACGAGCCACTCTCATTGGTTCAAGGGTTTAACACTTCCAAGTTTCTCATTTGCTAATAGGTCAGCAGCCTGCCCTATAAAAGGGCTGCTGCTGCCCTAGGGTTTTGCTCTGTTCAGAATGATTAATAAAGAGTTGAAGTTCACTGTTCACTGCCTCATCTCCGTTCCTTGCACCCATGTGCAGAACATAACACTGGCGACGAGGATGGGATGCGGAGACATCAGAGCTGACTGAACACTACAGAGCACGAAACAGAGCACGTGGCTGAAGGCACATCGACAACGGAAACCATGTCCGGCGGCGCCATAACACCCACTCCATTTGACCCGGCACAAGAAGACTGGGACTCATACATAGACCGGTTCCAGATTTTTCTGGAGACCAACAACTTGAAGGATGCCACTACGGGGGAAAAGCGAGCAGTGTTCCTGACCCATTGTGGGCCTGCCGTCTTTAAGAATGCCAAGGCACTAGCGAAACCGGCTGAGGTGAAAACCATGGACTGGGACGTCCTCGTGCCCCTTCTATGGGCCCACTATGCACCCGCCGTACCAACGCTTGTCCGAAGATATGAATTTTACCAGAGGGACCAGCAGAAAGGAGAGAGCATTGCAGTTTTCATTGTGGATCTCCGGAACCTGGGAGGCCTCTGTGGGTTTACAGACCCCGAAAAAGCTCTGAGAGACCAAATAATTCTGGGATTAGATGACTATGCAGAGCAAGATCATGGCCAAAGGGGACATCAACCTTGCTGATGTCATCAAGGGCGCTACTGCAGCAGAAGCAACCAGGAAGTTGGCTGCCCGAATGCGCCGCACCAACGCACCGCTCCGTCAACTCGCCAGCAATACCTCACCTTGCTTAGAGAGGCACGCAACAGCGACCCACCACGAGGACCTCAAAGCGCCATCAGAAAGTGACGAGGAGGAGGTCAACCGGTTCCGGTCTGAATGTGACCAACAACACCAGCGGAATGAAAGATTACCCAGCAATGTGCGAGTTGTTGGGCAAACCACCCGTGATCAGACTGCAAATTCCTCGACGCACTCTGCCATTTCTGTGGGAAAAGAGACCACATCGGGAAGGTCTGTAGAAGCAAGCAAGGATCCAGCCCACTTCAGAGGGGAAGCAACTACCGCCAGACCACAGGGAATCGTCCTGTGAGTCGGGAACATTTGAACCACCAATGGAACAACCACTCCTACAGAAATAAAACACTGGCCACTTCAACGAGACGAGAAGAGGCACACCAAACCATTACAATCGGTCACGCCTCATCGCTAGATGCAAAGAAGATCCGAGTGAAGGTTGCCATTGAAAACCAGCCTTGCGTGATGGAAGTCGATTCAGGATCGTCCCTCTCGATGGTTTCCTGGAAGACTCTTAAACAATTAATCCCTGCCGTCCAGCGTCAAGACCTCAGAGTCCAAAGAATCATACTCAAAGATTATCAAGGGAATCGAATTCCGGTCGTTGGATCCAGCCAAGTCCAAGTATCATTCAAAAATCGTACTGCGTCATTACCACTGACCGTCATCGACCGTGACTGGCCTAGCTTGTTAGGCCTTCAATGGTTTACCCCACTCGGGATCGAGGTAGCCAGCATTCACCAAACCAGAAGCGACGACTGGGAGGAGGCCCTCATCCAGGAATTCCAGGACATCTTTGCAGATAAACTAGGCGAGTACAAGGGGACCCCGATATCATTTAACCTTAACCCTGAAGTAGCCCCCATCCACCTTAATGCCTTAAGCCTCGTCGGGTACCTTTTGCCCTTAAACCAAAGATAGATGAGCAGCTCAATAAATTAATAGCCCAGGGTGTTTTAGAACCAACTGACCACGCTTGTTGGGAAACCCCAATCATAACACCCATCAAACCAGATGGATCGTTAAGGATTTGTGGGGACTACCGGGCCACCCTTAATCATGCCCTTCAACAGAACGCTTACCCGGTGCTGGTGGTACAATACCTTCTCCATTCCCTGGGGAGTGGAAAAGTCTTCGCTAAATTGGATTTAGCACAGGCATACCAACAACTGCCTGTAGATAAAAAAACCGCAGAGGCACAGACGATCGTTACGCACCGAGGTGCCTTTAAATGCAACCGACTCCAATTCGGAGTGAGCGTAGCCCCAGGGATTTTTCAAAGTCTGATGGAGAGACTCTTGCAAGGGATCAAGGGGGTCATGCCATACTTTGATGATGTTTTAATTGTGGCCCCGAATAGAGAAGTACTAGAAAAGCGTTTTAAAATGGTTCTCCAGAAATTTAAAGACTCTGGCCTTAAGATTAAAAAAAATAAATGTCAACTGTGTACAGATAAAGTAGAGTTCCTGGGGTACCTAATCGATAAACAAGGCATTCACCCCACTAATAGCAAACTAAAAGCAATCAAAAACGCCCCAAGACCCAGAAATAATAAGCTTCCAAGCTTTCCTGGGGTTCATTAACCTCTACAACATCTTCTTGCCCCAGAAAGCAATCGTAGCTGAGCCCCTACATAGACTTCTCGACAAAAAAGCAACCTGGGTCTGGGGACACCGAGAGGAGCACGCATTCCGACAAGTGAAAAACTTACTAACCTCAGATGCTGTTTTAATGCAGTATAACGAGACTTTGCCTTTTACAATTACATGTGACGCGTCACCGTTTGGAGTAGGAGCCATTTTGAGTCATGTGTTACCAAATGGTAGTGAGGCCCCTATTGCCTATTTTTCAAGGACTCTATCAAAGGCTGAACATAACTATAGCCAAATTGACAAAGGCTCTTGCTGTTGTATCTGCTGTGAAACGGTTTCATGAATATGTGTATGGACGAGTTTTTACTATTGTTACCGATCACAAACCTTTGCTAGGGATTATAGCGGGAGACAAGCCAACCCCCTATATATTGTCACCTAGAATGACTCGCTGGTCGGAGTTCTTAGCTGCGTACAACTATAAATTACAACACTGCCCAGGGAATGCATTGAGTGAATGCATCCCTTCGCTGATGCATTGAGCCGTGCCCCACTTCCGGAAACCGTCGATGACCCAGCTCCAACCCTTACGACACTCCAGATTGAAACGCTACATTCACTGCCACTAACAGTCAGAGACATTGCGATCGAAACAAAACGAGATCCTGTCCTGGTGCGAGTTCTTAGCTGGGTCAAACAAGGATGGCCAGTAGAACAAACCCCTGACGACTTCACCCCTTTCAGAAACCAGCAAACAGAAATTTTTTTGCAAAAAGGCTGCATCCTATGGGGAGATAGAGTTGTCGTCCCAGAGCGGTTGCAACGAGCAGTATTGAAAACATTGCATGACGGCCACCCCGGCATCGTGCATATGAAAGCGCTCACACAAAGCTACGCGTGGTGGCCGGGCATCAACAAGCAGATCGAAGCCTGGGTAAAGACTTGTCTAAAGTGCCAAGAAGTCAGCAGTGCCCCACCTAGAGCAACTCCAACAGAGTGGGAAACCCCCTGGGGGCCGTGGTCCCGCATCCATGTTGACTTTGCGGAACCTACTAAGGGACATACATTCCTCCTAACAGTGGATGCCTATTCCAACTGGCTCGAGATCCACGAAATGAAGAATACTACAACCGAGTCTGTCATCCGAAAATTGAATAGGCTATTCGCAATGCATGGGCTGCCAGACGTCCTGGTCTCTGACAACGGACCCCAGTTCACCACCCTGGCGTTTGAACAATACTTAGCGGACCAGGCTATCCGCCATGCGCTAACTTCGCCAGCGCACCCTGCGGCTAACGGCAGAACCGAGCGCATGGTACAATTTGTTAAAAAAACTCTCCACAAAATGGACTATGGGGACATTGATGACAAACTAAACAGAATACTCCTACTCCAACACATCACTCTGCACAGTGTGTCACCAACAAGACTCCAGCTGAACTGTTGATGGGACGCAAGCTCCGTTCCCACCTCAACCGGCTCCACCCGTCCTACGAGCCAGAGAAACCCTGTAGATCTAGTGGAAAATGCCGCGAGTTCAAGGTAGGTGACTTAGTTTTCGCTAAAAACCTCTCCGACGAATCACTATGGGTCGAAGCAACTGTAATTCAAACCACCGGGCCCAGATCGTACCGTGTGCAAACCTGGGATGGAAAAATATGGAAACGCCATATAGATCAGCTTCGCTCTAGGCTACAACCCAGTTTCCGCGATTCCTGTGACTCCCAAACTGAGGGGGGAGGGGATGTCGAAGAAACCGATTTCGAGATGGTGGAAAGCAGAAGCGAAGGAAGTCAGCAATCAGGTGCGATACATGAAGAAGAATCAGGGAGGGGATTGGCCTCGCCACAGAGGAATACCTCAACGGAGGCAAGCCTGCAAAGATCAGAGGACAACAATGACAGAATTAGTGGCACCGAATCGTCCAGTGAGGATGCAGAACTGCCTGTACCAGATATGTCCAAAAACGTCCCGCCGAAACCGGATTACAGACAGGAACTGGTGAGACAGCGCAAATCTAATAGACAGTTAAAACAACCTACATATCTTAGGGATTACGTCACCACACCCCTCAAATGGAACCTGAGGGGAAGAGCTGTTATGAACTAACAAAGGTGCTTAAGCTGATTACAGTGCAAATGAACATTTAGCTACCATAACTGAGTTGTCTTTTCTAGAGCAAAGTATGCCAAATTTTTGACTAATGGGACCAAATTAAGCTAAGCAAATATTGACTCAGCATTAAGATATTAATTTATTTCATTTTTCTTCCTTTTTGCTGTTTGTTGCCTTAGGAAGGGTAGTGACTAATCCAGTTCCAACTTTTTGATTTGCAGATTGCATTGGCAAGCCACGGTTGATAAGCTTGGTCCCTTCAGCGTTTTGAGAAATTCAGGAAGCAGATTGTATGTTGTGCAAATACAACTGTTGGACTACTGGAATTACTTAACTTGGCAACCTATTTTTATTTCCTGGGCCTGTGACAGGGGTTTTCTCATGACCCAAGTACTTGCCCAATTTTCTGTCAAACACGTCCCAGAATTTCTCCATCAGGTTGTCTTCCCAATCGCTTTCTGTGATGCTGTGGATTCCGGTGAAATCAATCCCCAATGGCTAAACTGCTCAAGTCCCAGTAGACTTGGCCGGCCCTGGTCGACCACGGTTAAAGGCAGCATTCCGGAGTACTTTCGGAAGGTCACTCAGAATTCACCTATGCCAATGACGGGAATCTTGTTCCCTTGATAGTCCTTTTGGATTATCTTTGTTTGCTCAGCTGTCCTTTTGTCAGGTTGGGAATTAGACTTTTGATGGTGTCCCATGACACCATTGACAGAAGAGATCCAGAATCCACTTCCATCCGACATTGTTTACCTTCTATCGTGACTTGAACGTGGACTTTTCTGGCATTTGCCGTCCTGGAGTGGCCCACTGTCACAGTCTGGTGCGTTTCTCTCCTTGCTGTGGTCTACTCATTGCTCCATCATCTCCAACTGAATTGGCTCCAGCGGTTCTCCGGTTGATTTCCTTGGTTCCTTGGATGTGTGCCTTGTCTTGGCCTTCTGCTGCTTGGCTTGAAGGCTCGGCATGCCCTTGCGATGTGTCCTCTCTGCTCACATTGTTGGCAGATGGCATCATGGAAATGGCATTCTGATTGGAGGTGATTTCCCTCACAACCCACACACCAAAATTCCTTCTGCTTCCTCTCTTGGCTTTTTTGGCGTCCTTCCAAACGTAGTTGGTTCACTTCCTCATCATCGCCTGATCCCAACTTGGACTTCAGTCCTCATGGTGAATGGCAGCAGCATCCTTTTGCAGGGGTTGCAGTGTCTTATTCATCTTCCTCATGGCAGCGGAAGATTTTTGGGATGCTTCTATGGCTGATGCTTCTTCGATGGCCTCCTTTAGTGTTATTTTAGGTTTTGTAAGGAGGCAGCTTTGTAGTGTCAGGTCCCTGAGTTCCAGGACTACGTGATCTCTCATCACCTCATCCACATTCAGGAACTCGCATGCTCCAGCAATGTCTCTCAGGCTCGCAACGTAGTCATTGATGCTCTCTCCAGTAAAATTCGTGCTTCTTAATTAGGCTGGATACCAGTGGGGTATAATGGGCCCAGGCCATCGTTTTTACATCTCTTGGTGCTGCGAGAGCTTTAGCCATTTTGAAAACGGTGGGGCCACAATGCATGAGGAAGACGGCTCATTTCCTCTGTTCCGTAATATCCATCAGGTCGCTGCTTTCCAGGAACATCTGGAATTGGTTGACATAGGATTCCCAGTCCTCGGTCATTGGGTCGAACGGTGTGGGTGGCATATTGTTCCTGGCCATGTTAAGTTCTTTGTCCGGTTAGTTTAGTATTTTAGTATTTTTAGTATTGATTTGATTTGTCAAGATACAGGCATAAGAATAAATATAGTTTTGAATACATGAGATAGATACTTATAAGAAAAATAAAAACAATAGGACAGGGACGGTAGGCATGTTGGTGCGCTTATGCACGCCCCCTACAGACCTCTTAGGAAGTGGGTGAGGTCAATAGTAGACAGTCTAAGGTTAACGTTTTTGGGGTTTGGGGAAGAAACCACGTGCTCACGATCCCGCTTTTCTCAGAATCACACCTTCATTGCCAGTGTTAAATTGTGGGCGAGAGATAATGCGGGAGGCTCCGACTGCTTAGCTTCTTTATTGCATTGTTCAGAACAACTCACGATAGCCGTGGTAGCTCCTTTTACAGCAGAGGTGCTCCCAGCTACAACCAGTGACAACTCTTTTAATTCCCACTGCCGTGGACCAACCAATCAGAGGTGCATATGTATATATATAACAGACACTGCAGGGAGGGACCTTCCTTGTAAGATGCCAGAGTGAATTGAGGCACATAAAACTAGTTCCAGCATCTATACCTTGGCACTAAAAAACCAGTCCCCAATAATTACTATGGCTCATAATTTTGGCTGTTTGCCAAGTACTCCACCAGCATTTCATATCAAGAGCTATTCTCCCATCCATGATTGTTTGTTTGAGAAAGGCAGGAACTGCAGGTTTCTTCTTTTAAGTTCTAAGAAATCAAATAAGAGTAGTAAATATGCTTTGTGGCTGATGGCCTGAGGTCTTGGTGTTCCATTTTTAATTTAAGTCAACAATGTTAGAATTTCTGTTGATTCTCAAGTGTTCAAAAAAAGCAAGGGAAGAAGTATGCTCCTGAAGTTTACTGAAGCCCTTTAAATTTCTGGGGAATCCCGAAAATCCCAAATTAGGTTCTTAATGAACAGGAATTGAACTGATAGGAAAGATCTCCCTTCAAGGAATTAAACCAAAATATTATAGTTGTATTATAAGCAATTTTTGGCTGTGCAAATTTCTGTGGACTGCACTCTTATTAAGTATAGATAATCCTCAAATTAAGCTTGCTATTTCATTTATAACTCCTGATGGTTAAAAAGCCACCATATGACTTTGCCTGTTGTTATGACCTTTTTAATGGTAGTCATTAAGTGAACTTGGCAGTTTTAAAGTGAACACTGTGGTCATTAAGCAAACGCCAGGATCATTAATTGAACTCATTGATCACTTTGGAGCATTTTTTTTTTTTTGCCAGAAACTGAAGTAAACTTTGATTTCTATGAAAACTGTGAATTGCTGCTATTTGACCATGGGGCATTGCAAATAGCTGTTAATGAAAGCCAGTTTCTGATAGCCAATAATGCAGTCTTTTGACCCCCAAAGGAGGAAGGCGGCAAATATCGGAACTTCAAATTTGGGTCTTAAGTTCCTTTTTCAGGGTCTGTCATAACTTTGAACAATTGCTAAGTGACCAGTTTTATGTCAAGGACTACCTACAATAAGAAGATTTTTGGATTTTGCCCCGCAAATGCTCCCCTGCAAACTGTGTCCTGCAAATCAGATCAGCTTGTTTGCCCACCCATCTGCCTTCTGTAACCTCTTAACTTCAGGTTGGCTGGGGGATTCTGGGAATTGAAATCCAATAATCTTCAAGTTGCCTAAGAACCCGAGTATCAAAGAAAAGAGGGAACATGATGGCTCAGTGGTCAAAGCCATTGAGCTTGCCAACTGGAAAGCTAACAGTCTGGGATTGTGACCGAGTGTTGCTTGATAGAGTGAGCTCCTGTTCCTTGCTCCAGCTCCCTATCCACCTTGAATTTCAAAAGCATGCAAATGTGAGTAGATAAATAGGTACCACTTCATTGGAAAGATAACAGTGTTTCGTATGCCTCGTATAGCCATGCTGGCCACATGAACATGGTAACGTCTTTGGACAATGCTGGCTCCCTTGGCTAAGAAACAGAGATGAGCATTGTCCCCCGGCATCAGACATGACTGGAAAGGGAAAGTCTACCTTTATCAAAAAAAAATAAAATAGAAATAAAACCCTACTTCTGGGTTTTAACTAGAGATGAAGATCAGGGAAGAAAAAGGAGATATTTTCATTCTCTCCTTAGTTCCTTGATCAGTAAACATCAGTTTATTTGGTGACCATTTGAAGTTACAACAGCACTGAAAAAAGTGACCTAGGATCATTTTTCACACTTATGACCACTGCAGCATCCCCCATAGTTACATGATCAAAATTCAGATGTTTGGCAACTGACTCATGACGGTTGCAATGCCCTGAGGTCCTGTGATCACTTTTTCCGAATTTCTGACAAGCAAAATCAATGGGGAAGCTGGATTCACTTAACTACTGTTGTAACTAAGTTAACAACTGCATTGATTCACTTAACAAATGTGATAAGACAAGTTGTAAAATGGGGCAAAACTTGCTTAACAAATGTTTCAGCAACAGGAATTTTGGGCTCAATGGTGGTCATAAGTCGAGGACTACCTATACTGAAAGTGTCCAATCAGAAACCCTCCAAATGTCTATAGCTTCCAGCATTCTGTACTGACCTCACTTCTGTACAGGTAGTCCTCGACTTACAACCACAACTGGGCCCAGAATTTATGTGGCTGGTTGAAAAATTTGTTAAGTGAGTTTTGCCCTGTTTTATGGTGTCTTGTCACATTTTGTAAGTGAATTGCTGCAGTTGCCAATTTAGTAGCATGGTGGTTAAGCGAATCTGGCCTCCTCGTAGACTTCGCTTGTCGGAAGGTCGCAAAAGGGGATCAGGAGACCCTGGATGTTGCAGTGATCATAAATATGAACCAGAGGGGCCAACCATCCAAATGCAAATCGTGAGACTACAGGATGCTACAAGGGTCACCAGTGAGAAAAGGGCCCTAAGTCACTTTTTTCAGTGCCCTCATAACTTTGAATGGTCATTAAATGAACTGTTGTAAGTGGGGGATGACATGTATTCAGGGTCCTTGGATGGGTGAAGACAGAGCGGTTGAGCAAAATGTGACAAGACATCATAAAACAGGGCAAAACTCGCTTAACAAATTTTTCACCCAGCCACATAAATTCTGGGCCCAGAATTCTGGTTAGATCGGAAACTTCCAAAGTCCCTTCCAACTCTGCCATTCCATTAGTTACACATGATTCAAGACCGGGGCCCTGGCCTTCCAATCCCAAAGCCCGACCCTCTGTGGGTCAACTCATCTTGCTTCATGGGTTGGCTGTGCAGAGGAGTTCCTCCTAGTATGAAAAAAACAGGCAAACAAAAATCACCCACAGGCAAGTCCCTGGGGAGATGGTCCAATGCCTCTTGTCTGAAGGTGTGTCCAATTTCTCTGCCTACCCAGAGCTTCTTTTTCTCCCTGGGAGGAGCCAGGGAGATAATATAAGCCGTGTTTCCTAAGATTGAAAGACACTCCCGAACAGAAGCAGTTCTTTCCAAGACTTCAACGCCAGAAAGAGCCAAGTGAAACAGGTAAGCAACAGGGAGAAACCCTATCAGTGGTAGAGTTTCAACCCAAGAGAAGCCAGGCATTTTTTGACCTTGATGTGAAATTCCTCACAAACTTGTGGCTCTCTTCTGTCTCCATCAAGGAACCTGCTTTGCTGTGAAGGATTTCACGGTACATCCTTGTTGCAAGACAGATTGGGAAACATAGATGGGCTGATTCCAGCTAATTTTTGGAAGCAGATGTGTAATATAGTGGTTCAGGTGTGGGATTAGGAACAGAGAAACCCAGCTTTGAGTTTATTCTCAGCCTTCACAGCTCACTATATGACTTTGGGATAGCCTAGCCACCCTTTGTCAGCCCAGAACCCAAGGTAGTATAGTGGTGAAGGTAAGAATACAGAGATGCAGACTGTAGGTCCTTCTCAGTCGTAGACAAGACACCAGTCCCTCCCTTTTGACCCAACCTATATTCCAGGTTGTGGTTATATAGGAAAACAGGTGGAAGGAGCACCACTCCCACAATATAGCTCTGCATAAAAGCCAGGTTATAAATCACATCTATAATCAGCCAACTGCCCTTATGCAGGAGGTTGGTCTGGGGAGCCTGTGGCATCTCCCATCAGATTTGCAGCCTTTGGAGGTTTCCCAATCTCCATTGGGTAAGGCTGCTTCTGTGCATGATAAGCTTTACTGGTGACCCCTGAGCATGCAGCGTCAGAATTAGGTGTAAGCTATGCAAACAGCGGTCTAGAGCAGCGTTCCCCAATCTTTCCAGCTAGGCAGCCAGGGATGGGAGTAGGGGTGAGTGGCTGGTGCAGGCACACCGCTTCATTTGTGCTAGAGGCTTGCGTGTGCCTTCCACTCACCAAATGGGCTTTGTGCACAAGTGTGACCAGCCTCTGCTCACGCGAGTGGAGTTTGCATATGTGCACGTGCTTACTGCTTACAGGAGTAGAGCTTCACACGTGTGCTCACTGACCCATTTCTCCCGTGGGCCAGTTTTGACCAGGTCACAGCCCAGTAATGGGCTGCAGCCTGGAGGGCGGGGTTGGTGACCTCTGGTCTACATCTTTCCATTTTAAGAGAGCTCTCCAAATGTCACTGTATTTAAAGTCCTGCAGTTTTACTATAATGTTGTAGGCAGTGATGGGATTCAATTTTTTTTACTACCAGTTCTGTGGGCATGGCTTGGTGGGTGTGGCAGGGGAAGGATACTACAAAATCCCCATTCCCTCCCCACCCCACTAACCTGCTTTCCAGCTCCATTCTCCTGTGCAGGGCAACCAAAGAAGACCCAGGCGATCAATTGGGACTCGGGAGGCAGAGAATAGATGGGAACGAAGTTAGTCAGAGGTGGGATTTGCTGGTTCTCCGAACTACTCAAAATTTCCACTACTGGTTCTCCAGAACTGGTCAGAACCAGCTGAATATCACCTCTGCATATAGGGAAGCTTCCATAAACCAAGCCTTCCTTCCCTCTCCCCTCAAATGTCTGCAGAAAGGCCTATTTAAACCCATCATTGGAGGCCATAGAACCCCCTATTGACAGTTTAAAACAGGCCATGTTTCTTCAGGCATTTGTACCTTCTGTTTGGAGAGGCTGTTCCCCACCCACCGAGATTTATTATGCATCCTGGCATCAGGCTTGCCAACGTCAGGTAGCATTATTCACTCTTTCCAATTGCCAAATGCAGTTTCTGCAGTTTTCTTTAGCTCAGGGATTCATCGTGCTCAGATCCATCCCGCCAACCAGATACATAAACAGGATCCCTCAACATGAAGAGGGCAACCTTTCCCAACCCATAGTCTTGCAGTACAGCTAGTCCTCGACTTGTAACCATTTGTTTAGTGACTATTCAAAGTTACAACAGCACTGAAAAAAGTGACATATGATAATTTTCCCCACTGCAGCACCTCCACGATCACATGATCAAAATTCAGACACTTGGCTACTAACTCATATTTATGAGAGTTGGTTGCAGTGTCTCAGGTCATGGAATTACCTTTTGTGATATTCTGACCAGCAAACTCAGAAGCCAGTTTGCCTACAGCTTAAAATCCAATACAGGTAGTCCTCGACTTACAACCACAACTAAGCCCACAATTTATGTTGCTAAGCAAGACCGTTGTTTTGCCCAATCTTGTAACGTTTCTTGCCACCGTTGTTAAGTGAATCAGTGCAGATGTTAAATTAGTAACGTGATTACTAGCTGATTCACTTAACAACCAGGTTACTAGCTTAGCAACTGCAGTGATTCACATAACAGCAGCGGCAAGTAAAGTCACAAAATTGGGCAAAACTCACTTAACAACCGTCGTGCTTAGCAATGGAAATTTGGGGCTCCATTGTGGTCATAAATCGAGGACCAATTGTGTTGGATTTTAACCTTTAGGCAAATTGGAATAGAAGATGTTGAGAGAATGATGTGTTGAAAAAAAACTACCTCCTTTGAAATGGAATTACTTAATTAACCTTGAGCATAGTTACCATGCAAGGTATTGTTTGGGCAGGTAAGCAGGAGGGAGAAATTCATGAATTTCTAGATCCCAGAAGGCCAGCCTCCTCGGTTGTCCTGCTTTAGTAACCTGCCCAGAGCTTTTTTTTTTTTTTTAAATAGAATATAGAACATAAAATCATAGGGCTGGAAGGGACCTCAAAGATCTTCTAGTCCAACCCCCTACTTGAGGCTGTACAAACTACATGTGGGAGGAAAAGATTGGCTCTGTAGTCTATTAACAATGTGCTTCCTCTGTGTAGGTCCAATGGGAAGTGTTGGTTTTCCATTGAAATTATCAGCATGTATCCTAATCTTCCTGATCCTGGAAAATTTCTGCGTTACTTGTGATAGTAAGTAGTAAGTTTTCTACCGTGTGTCACCCTCCTACAAGGTGGATTTGCAATTTCAACCTCCTTAATGGCCAGTTTTAGAAAGTTATCTGGACTCCGTCATCCGCAAAGGAGAGAAATTTGGCATCAGTCAGTCCTAGTTGTAAATTAAGAGTTTACATTTACCAAAGCTAGACTACAGGTAGTCCTCGATTTATGACCACAATTGAACCCCCAAATTTCTGTTGCTAAACAAGACAGCTTTTTGCCCTATTTTACAACCTCTTTTGCAACAGCTGTTAAGCGATCACTGCAGTTGTTAAGTTAGTAATGTTAAGTTGTATAGTGAATCTGGCCCCCCCATTGACTCTGTTTATCAGAAGGTCGCAAAGGGGGATCACATGGCCTTGGGACACTGCAACCGTCATAAGTACATGCCAGTTGCCAAGTATTTGAAGTTTAATAACATGACCATGGGGATGCTGAAATGAGAAAAGGGGTCATAAGTCATTGTAACTTTGAAGACTTACTAAACAAATGGTTGTAAGTCAAAGACCATCTGTACTTTGAAGGAGTTCGTCCTTCAAAGGATCCTGTGGATAGAAATGGGTAGCATTCTTGAATTCTTTTAATGGTAATCCGTGAAGTGAAAATCTAAACAAGGACAATGGTTCTTTTCTCTTTTTTTAAGGAAAATTTCATTTTAAGCATTTATATTTTATCTTGGGGAAAGAAGTTTTCTCAATATCTTCTATTCTTATATGTGAGGAGTTGGGAAAGTTGGTGAGGTAGAGAATTAGACAACCTGTTTACATGCTAAAAAGTTGTTTTAGGTGTTGAATGGAAGCAGGGGTGTCTTTAGAAGGAGTCAAAACAGTCAAGATGGTGGCCCTAACCACTCACATGACGCCCACCCATAAACAGGGGCGTGACTTTGATTGCCTGGCTGGGTTGCCATCTTGATTTGTTTTTACGTTTCTGCAAATTCCCCTGAATGCAAGAAACACCTAACCAATGCTTTTGGCATTTGTTGCTTTCAATGTTTCCTTAAAAAGCCATTTAATTTTCCTTTTCTTTATCTTTCCTACAGATCACTGGTGTTATGACCTACAAAGTTGTGGTAAGCTATGTTTTTTTTTTTCTCTGACTCCAGAAAACTTCTCATTGGGGTAACCACAAGGCTTGTTGCTGGAGAGCCAATGAGATTGGCACACCCAAATGCAACAATCCATTTGGGGCAGTGGTGTCCGATCTTGGCAACTTTAAGACCAGTGGACTTCAACTCCCAGAATTCCCTGGCAACCATGCTGGCTGGGGAATTTGGGGAGTTGAAGTCCACAGATCTTAAAATTGCCAAGGTTGGACATTCCCAGTCTAGGGGTTTTAAATGGAATCAGTTTAATGTTGGCTGTTATTATAATTAATTTACTGCTTACTTCCTCAACTTTGAAGAAGTTTACATCTCAGTTTTTGTTAAGGTTAGCATTATAGTGGCTTAATGGTATATGTTATATGCTTAGTAAAAAGATTATGATAGTTAAAACCATAGACATTAAAAAAATATTAACTTGTGGAGGGAACAACAATAATGAGTTTAAAGGAATGAACCACTCTCACGCATCGTTTAAGTGTTGAAAACCTCTCTGAATTCCATATGATGCAATCACAAGTGTGGCATCTGCTGTGTACCCTTAGCATCTCGCAGTTAAAATATGCTGAAACCTGAGGAAGAACTTTGTTGAGGACTACCTATACTTGTGAAACTACTGCACATAATCCAGAACCTTCCAAGTGACTGAACTACAACTGACACAAATATATATCATTATCTATCTATCTATCTATCTATCTATCTATCTCTATCAGTGCCATTGGTAACTTTGAATGGTCACTAAACAAACTGTTGTAAATCAAGGACTACCTGTATTCCTTTAATGCCAGGCATGGTATGGCATCCTTGCCTTTGGCAGAGTAGAAATTCTCTTTTAAAATTTATGCAGCCAAAATAGGCACCCACAAATGCACTTCCTTAATAGAAAAGGAATAGTTGCACCTGCAAATAAATAGCTATATCTTAACTATAATGATTCCTTAATAGAATGTTGTTTTAAAGGAGGTTCAGAGTTTATCTTAGATCATAAAGTCCAACACAAACCTGGTTTGACAAGTCTGAGATATAAAATATTAAAGGAATCCTTCTAAAAACTTGAGACCAATAAAAGTCAATCATTTTATTTTTTTATATTTTTAGTCAACACTTTGTTTAAAATATTTAAGAAATAGAATAAATACTTATATAAAAGAAATAATAAGAAAGAGACATGGTAGATAATTAAAATATTAGTTAATAAACTTAATAATGATGATAAAATTTTAAATTAATTGTTTCATTCATTAAATGTATGCATCATCAAATAACTAAAGATCTCTGTCAAACTCTAAACATAATATTAGCATTGATATCATCATTCTTGGTCATTGTTCAAAATGCAATCCTGTAAAGGAAAAAAAAAGAATAATTAAATAAGGAGAAAGATCAGAAGTTGAGTCTTGGCAATTGGATTTTTTTCACTTTTCCTGTTGGTTAGAAATGTTTTGCTGCTTATTCAAGTAGCTTCTTCAGCCTGAATAAGAAGATTCTACTTGGCTAAGCAGCAAATATGTTTTTAAACAACAGGAAAAGAAGAGATGTCCAGTTGCCATCACTCAACTTCCAGAAAATTCTGTCTGGACGACTGAGAATCTTCATTGACTTGAGGAAAAAGATCAGTAAAAACAACATGAAGTTCTAAAATCCCCTTTTTTTGTATCTGGCTGATGATTACATCAAAATACAGGTAATCCTCAATCACAATTGAGCCCAAAGTTTCTGTTGTTAAGCAAGGCAAATGTTAAATGAGTTTCACCCCTTTTTATCGCCTTTCTTGTCACAGTTGTTATTGATTGATTAAATCACTGCGGTTGTTAAGTTGGTAAAATGGCTGTTAAATGAATGTGACTTTGCTGGCCGGAAGGTTACAAAGGGAGATTCACTGATCCTGGGACACTGCAACTGTCACAAATAGGAGTCAGTTGCCAAATGCCTGGATTTTGATCATGTGACCATGGAGATGCTGCAAAGGTCATAACTGTGAAAATGGTCATAAGTCACTTTTTTCAGTGCTGTGTTTTTAACTTTGAACAGTCATTAAACAAATAACTGTAAGTCGAGACTACCAGTATTTATAACCACTGAAATGGCTTCTAATTTTTACACATACTTGTGTACTATTTCGTTGATTGAGAGTATCTCTAATGAAACCCAGACTTTGTTCCTGATAACCTCCATGTCCGAAAAAAATCTGCCCTTGAAATTTATAAAAAAACAAAACAAAAAACAAACCCAATCCTTTCATCCAGACTACTAAAGAGACTTATTTTTGTTATTTATTTTTTGTTTGTTGAACGAATATATACAGCTAGTCCTTGACTTACAACTATTTGTTCAGTGACTGTTCAAAGTTACAACAGCACTGAAAAAGTGACTTAGGATTGTTTTTCATCTGTACAACGGTTGTAGCATCCTCACGGTCACATGATCAAAATTCAGATGCTTGGCAACTAGCTGCTATTTATGACGGTTGCAGTGTCCGTGGGGTCATGTGGTCCCTTTTGGTGACCTTCTCACAAAGAAAGTCAACGGGGAAGCCAGATTCACTGAACAACTACAGCAATTTACTTAACAACTGGAACAAGAATGATGGTAAAATGGGGCAGAACTCACTTTACAATTGTGCTGCTTAACAACAAAAATTTTGGGCTCAGATGTGATCATAAGTGGAGGACTACCTTGTATAACTGCCCAACTCAAAGATAAGTGACTCTGGGTGGCCTACCAAATTTAAAAACCCCACCAGATAATAATTACCAATGAATTTCCCCACCCCCATGGCAGCAACAACACAATCAAATCAGCCAGTTGATTAGCTCCATTTCAGTTGGTTTTCAGGCTCGCTGACAATACCATGTTTTTAGGGACTTTCAGAAAAGCAGACGGTGAGGGCCAACTGTACCTCAGAGGAAACGATGTTCCATCACAAAGGGACCACCACTGTGAAGGCTCTTTCTGTGGTCCCATCAGATCAGAATCAGAAAAGAGCTGGAATTGACTTGGGAGGTCTTCTAGTCCAGCACTCTACTTGAGCAGAGGACACCATTTCAGACAAGGGACTGTGCAGTCTCTTCTTAAAAACCTCTGAAGGCGAGCTGTTCCACTGGTTAATTTTCCTCACTGTGAGGAAGTTTCTCCTTAACTCCAGGTTGCTTCTCTCCTTGATTAGTTTCCATCTGTTGTTTCTTGTCCTGCCCTTTGGTGCTTTGGAAAATAAGTTGACTGTCTGTGTGGCAGCCCCTCAAGTATTGGAACACTGCTATCTGGTCTCCACTACTCCTCTTCTCTAGACTAGCCAAACCCAAATCCTGCAACCTTTCTTCATATGTCTTAGTCTCCAGGCCTTTAATCATCTTAGTTGCTCTTCTCTGCAAATTTTCCAAAGTCTCAACATCTTTTTTGTAATGCAGTCACCAAAACTGGATGCAGTATTCCAGGTGTGGTCTTACTAAGGCTTTACAAAGCAGTACTAATACTTCAGGTGATTTTGATTCTGTGCCTATGTTTATACAACCAAGGATTGTATTCACTTTTTTGGCTGCTGCTGCACACTGCTGGTTCATATTTGGACTCCAAGGTCCCTCTCACAGTTACTGTTTTTGAGCCAGGTTTTCTCGTAATATATACTTGTACCTTTGGTTTTTCCTGCCCAGGTGTAAAACCTTGCTTTTCTCTACATTAAATTTCATTTTGTTGCATAGGGCCCATTGTTCAAATCTGTCAAGGTCTTTTTGGATCCTGATCTTTTCTTCTGGGGTGTTGGCTACTCCTGCCAGCTTAGTGTCATCTGCAAATTTGATGATTTCCTAATGACAATTCCTAATCGATAGGGCCTGGTGGGCTGGGTGAGTGAAATAAGAGAGAAATGGTCCTGACCCCAAGCCATGTAGGGCTTTAAAATTGAAAACTGACACCCTGAAATTTACCTGGAAACTGACTGAGTAAATACGTGCACAGATACATACACCCATTTGCCAAATTCTGGAAAAGTGTTCTGTTTGCAAAAAGAAAAAAATGAAAGCCTACATTATTATATGATGAATCTCCTTATTCTTTTTCTGCTAGGACCTAGCACCTGGGGGCCTATTGGCTCCTGTAATGGCAAGAGACAATCTCCCATCAACATCGACACCGAGACAGTCATATTTGATTCTCCTCCCAGACCTATACATTTCTTCTACTATGAAGACCTTAAAATCGCCACGAAACTAGAGAATACAGGGTATCAGTGTAAGTATTGATGACCGTCTATTGCTAAATGTATATGAAGTTCACTTGGAAGAATACTTTCAACACCAATGGTTTCACAGCCTTGACAATTTCCAGATGGGTGAACTTCAACTCCCAGAATTCTCAGCAATGGCTCTGCTGGCTGTGGAATTCTGGGAATCCAGGCCTAGATATCTGGTAATTGGAAAGGTTGAAAAAACCTTGTGGTACATCACAGTGATATATATTGCTAGCGGTAGCAGTTCAGCTGGGTTTCAATGGCTACATGATCCCATAAAGCTCAAGTTTGGTTTTTCAAATGGGAATAATTGCTTCTATTCAGGCTAAGCTTACCGCATGGTCTCTGTTCTGTCAGGCCACATAGTTGGGTATGATTCATTCAGGCATAGCAGAAAGAATTTTTGGTAGGCAGCAGTAAGCTGCAGTTCGCGCTATAAACCCAGTTTGAGTGAAACTGAGTCATGCAACCTGTGGCTCCCTCAATTCCATGCAGACCTTAACTTTTGTTTTGGGGAAATAGTAATGTAGTACCTCCTTATTGTCACGTGAACTCTAGATTCACAGGAGATGGAATAAAATCAACGCTTCTCCCTGGATATTCCTCTCCCCAAAACTGACCACATCTTCTATCCATTTATCCAAATCCATGATTTGGCTGTGACCCCAGTCTTCCTAAAATATGGAGTACTTGTCCCAGATGTTGCCCAGATGTGGGTTGAAGGAATGATACTGTATGATCTGCACAGTTGTGGCCTGAAAGAATACACTGTAAGGGTCTCACATGCTGAGTTGACCGTGGCAACATTCAGTTGGAAATCACTAAGTCATTATTTTTCAATCATGGCAACATTAAGATGTGTGGACTTCAGTTCCCAGAGTTCCCCAGCCAGCATGGGAATTGGAGAACACATTACTTTCTGGCTGGGAAAATACATAAATGAAAACTCAGTCATCCAGGTCAAAAGAATGTAAAAAGGTTAAATTATGGCAATTGAGCCAAGGCTGGGAAATTCTGGGAGTTGAAGTCACCTCAAGTTTCAGGGTTTCCTGTTTGAGCAAGGGATTGGACTAGAATGCACTCGAAGATCTCCAAACACTCCCTTCCAACACTATTATTTTGTTACTGCTCTAAGAAGAAGGAAGGTAGGTCAGGGGACATCCTGAGGGACAATATACGGAATAAACCGAAATCTTTCCTACCCCTTTTGATTTGAGTTTAGAGACAGGAGGAGCAGGAGGCTCTTAGGGCAATGATCCTCTTTTCCCTTGCTGATTGCAATCTGTTGATCTGAGGGATCCTATCTTGCATAGGATCTTGCACCTCTTCATCTGCATGATTGGATTCAATTTCTTGCAGTCTTATTAGTAGATGCTACTCAAATGTGACAGGAAGGGGGAGGAGTGAGGGAGAGAGTGGGGAGAGAGAGATTTTGAGACTTGTGAATGGCATATTGTTTATTTCTCCTGTCTTGCTGGGTTTATGAACTGGGATGGTCCAATTAATTGGATGTGTGTAATGGGAATTGTGAAATTAGGTGCTCATGTGGGTATCAGGTCGCAATTCTTCATTGGTTTGAAACTGATTGTTGTTTATTGCAAATTCAGGAGTTGCAAAAAGGGCTCCTAACAAGGTTTAAATCATGAACATCCTGTGATGTACACAGCTAAGTTTGAGAGTTAAGAGTCATTCATTCATTCATTCATATCCCATCTTTATTATTTTTACAACTAACTCAAGGTTGCAAACATATCCAACACACCATCTTTCTCCTATTTACCCACAACAACAACCCTGTGAGGTAGGTTGGCCTGAGAGTGAGTGTCTGGTCCAAGTCACCCAGCTGGTTTTCATGGCTAAGGCTGAACTAGAACTCATAGTCTCCTGCTTTCTTCAGGTCAACTGTACTTCTACAGCAGTTTGTCTTTATTTATCCCAACGTAAAAATGAAAGTTAGCTTAGAAGAAGCTGAACAAGTGGACACATAGTCACAGTGGACTATAGTCACAACATTAAATACCATCTCTTTTCTTGCCATATTTTCTCTTCTTCGCATTGTAGGGGAATTCTTGGAGTCTACTAAACAAAGGTGGAACTGCCATACATGGAAAACGGCAAACAGACGCACTTTTACCTGTTAAGAGAGGCTTTAGTCCTTCACTTAAAGAGCCCAAGACAAAGATGTTGAGACAGAATAACTGATAAATTGCCAAACTGCCAATCCTTAGTAAATGCATTGATGCAGGATTTCTGTATACAATCAACAGATTCAATAATTCCTCTGTAGAACTCATCATTGCTCTTAATTTTGTTTTTCTCTATTGCAGTTAAGATAGATTTTCATCCCAAAGCAAGAATCTTTTGTGACGACTTTCCAGAATTTTATTTCCTGCACCAGGCCCACTTTCATTGGGGCACCGAAAATAAAAATGGTGCGGAGCACACAATCGATGGCAAACGCTATGCCATGGAGGTAATCAATTCAGGGTGCCAGCAAAAATGGAATTACTAAGTGATGAATGTTTGGCTTGTTGTTAGGAGAATACAGGTAGTTTTCAATTTATAACCACAATTGGAAGACGAGATTGTTAAGACGAAGTCTACTTGTATTGTTACACTCTATATAAAATATCGGTGCTCATGTTCATTCTCCATTTTTGCACCAGATGCACTTGGTTCATACTAAAAACAACATGAGTATAGAAGACGCATTGAAGGAGCCTGATGGATTGGTTGTCCTAGCATTCCTCGTAAAGGTGAGCAGCGCGAATGGTTAGCCAAGAGAAAAGCCATTCCAAGGCTTATTGGTTCAGGATCAATATCTTCATCAATTATTTGGATGAAGAGATAGAGGGGAACTCATCAAATTTGCAGACAACACCAACTTGGCAGGAATAACCAGCACTCTGGAAGATAGGCTTAGGATACAGAAGGATCTTGACAGACTTGAACATTGGGCGCTATCTAACAAAATGAAATTCAATGGTGAAAAAAGTAAGGTTCTACATTTAGGCAAGAAAAACAAAATGCCCAGGTACGGTATAATTCGTACCTCACTCAATAGTGGTAACTTAAGAGAGATCTTGGAGTCCTAGTGGAAATCACTTAAATATGAGCCAGCAGTGTGCTGCCAAAAAAAGCCAACACAGTTCTAGGCTGCATTAACAGAGGGATAGAGTCAAGATCACATGAAGTGTTAATACCACTTTATAATGCCTTGGTAAGACCACACCTGGAATACTGCATCCAGTTTTGGTCGCCACGATGTAAAAAAGATGTTGAGACTCTAGAAAGAGAGAAGAGCAACAAAGATTATAAGGGGACTGGAGGCTAAAACATATGATGAACGGTTACAGGAACTGGGCATGGCTAGTCTAGTGAAGAGAAGGACCAGAAGAGACATGGTAGCAGTGTCCCAGTATCTCAGGGGTTGCCACAAAGAAGAAGACAAGAAGCAATGGGTGGAAACTGTCCAAGAAAAAAAGCAACCTAGAACTCAGGAGAAATTTCCTGTCAGAACAATTAATCAGTGGAACAACTTTCCTACAGAAGTTGTGAGTGCTCCAACACTGGAAGTTTTTAAGAAGACATTGGATACCATTTGTCTGAAATGTTATAGGGTTTCCTGCCTGAGCGGGAGGTTGGACTAGAAGACCTCCAAGGCCCCTTCCAACTCTATTATTCTAAGTTTCAAAGAGTCTGTCTGTTCTTTGGGCAGCCTATGGAGGTGGCCTCCAAATGCAATGGGGATTTTATACTTTCAGAGAGAATTCCACATAATTTTCTAGTATGTTAATTTGGATGGACTCCTAGTTACTGTCTCTGCTGCCCATCGTGACTTAAAAGCTTTCATAGAACTTGCTTGAGTGACCTAAAGAAGATGTAGAGCAGGTACCGGCTTTAGTGTTCTCATATTACATGCTCTACTAATAGAAAGGATTGTGTGGGTTAACTTGGACACCCTTATAATACATGGGCCACCTCTGCTAGGTAGTCCAGGCAAGAAGCTAAGCCATGAGTACAACCTCTCTATTTATTGTAAGGTTGCATTGCCAGGCGGAATGTATGGCTCTCCTTCTCCCCTTTTACTCTCTGGAAAACTAGGGGGAGTCTTTTTCGAAAAGCTTCCTATGTCCTCCGTCCTTCCAAGGGTTGAGCTATCTTTGACATGATGCTTGTCCAATGCCTGGCTCTCTCTTCTGTTTCCCAAGGTCATCCTCACCTTAGGAAACAGGAGAGAGCCAGGCATTGAACAAGCATCATGTCAAAGATAGCTCAACAGGTTATCCTCAAGTTATGGCCACAATAGAGCCCCCAAATCTCCACTGCTAAGCAAGGCCGTGTTAAGTGAGCCACACCTCAGTTTATGGTTGTTGAGCAAATTACTGCAGTTGTTATAAGAATCATGCGGTCATTAAACAAGTCTGGCTTCCCCCTGGGACTTTGCTTGTCAGAAGCCGGCTGGGAAGGTTGCAGATGGTGATCACATGACCCTAAATACATGCCAGTTGCCAAGCACCTAAATTTTGATCACATGACCATGGGCACACTGCGACGGTTATAAGTGTGAGGATTGGTCCTAAGTCACTTTTTTCAGTGGCATTGCCAGTATATAGATGTTTAGCATAAAGGGTCTCCTGCTTGAGCGGGTGTTGGACTAGCAGACTTCCATGGTCCATATCCAGCTCTATTCTGATTGATTGATTGATTGATTGATTGGTCAGTAAATGAATGGTCATAAGTCCGAGGCTATAAGTAGACATAAATGCAACTGTAGCCCGCTTTTGCCCCAGGCATGTTCGCGCTCTCTTCTCTGTAAGCCAGCTTCTCTCATTTAGAGACTATTTGGCAAACTAAGCCACTACAGGTGGTTCTTGACTTACAACAGTCCATTTAGTGGCCATTCAAAATTACAACGGCACCAAGAAAAGTGACTTATGACTGTGTTTCACAGTTACGACCTTTCCAACATCCCCAGGATCACGTGATCATAATTCAGATCCTTGGCAACAGGTTCATATTTAGGACCGTTGCTGTGTCCCGGGGTTACAGGATCCCCTTTTGTGACCTTGTGGGGAAGCCAGATTCACTTCACTACCGAGTCACTAACTTAATCACCTGCAGCTTAACAACTGAGGCAATAAAGGTCGCAAAAATCACTTGACTACTTGACTCACTTAACAACATAAATTTTGGGCTCAATTGTGGTTATAAGTCAAAGCCTACCAGTATTTCCTGCCCCCCAGCAGCTATGTTGTAGGTACAGCTTATTGGTATATGCCCAGGAGACCATATACTGTTTTCTCTCAACTTCTCATAGAAAACCAAAGGGAATAACCAAGTCAACGGATGGAACACTCTAGCCAAATTTCTCAAGGACATCCCAGAGAAAGGTGTGTCTTACATTCAACCCTCCTCCCCTCCCAACTTCCCTAAAATAAAAATGAGGTGATGTTATACCTGTCTCCTTTTTTTTTGGATTTTTCAGGTGACTCTAAGAATCTGAATGGGGAATTCAATTTGGGTAGTTTATTGAGAACAGCAGATATAAACCACTATTTCCACTACCAAGGATCTCTCACTACTCCACCATGTACTGAGGCTGTGATATGGATTGTCTTTGAATCCCCTCTTGAGATTTCTTACCAACTGGTGAGTGGATAAGATCTGATTCCTCTCCGTTTGCAGGAATGGATTCTAAGGTTCACTGAAAATAGATTGGCCCTTTGTTATTTATGTATCACCCAAGTGGCTGCTGAACATTGCAATTTTGAACACACACTAAACGAACTGTTGTAAATCGAGGACTACTTGTCTAAACAAACACTGTAGATCTAGTTTTGCATTTAGAGTTGGCCCTATCAAGAGGCAAATAAGATAGCAATAGCACGTAGACTTATAGACCGCTTCATAGTGCTTTACAGCCCTCCCAAAGAGGCTTACAGAGTCAGCCTGTTTCCCCCAACAATCTGGGTCCTCATTTTACCCACCTCAGTAGGATGGAAGGCTGACTCAACCTTGAGCCTGGTGGGATTTGATCTGCCAAATTGCAGTGGGAGTAGCTTGCAGTACTGCACTCTAACCACAATGCCACCAAGGCTCTCTAAGATGCAGCATCAAGTGACAGATATTAATGGAGGTGGGGGGTAAGGGGCAGGGAAGCATTGAAGGAGGCCCAGGTAGCCAACTTATGATAAGTTATTTTATGACAGTTCAAAGTGACGATGGCCTCTGGAAAGGGCTTTATGGCTTACGAAGCACTTCCAAGCATCGTAAAATGTTGCAAAACAACAACGCTCCCATCCCCTAAAGGTCACGTGACTCCATTTCAAGGGTGTGTCCACTGCTCCTTTAGTGGTGCTGTCACACGACCCCCGATTTGTGATGTTCTTGCCAGTTTATGGCAAAAACTGCCTACTCAGGAGAATGGATTTGCTTAATGACGGCGGTCCGGTCACATAGGTGCCTTGAATTTTGTCTGCAATGACTTACGACCAGAATCCCAGCCCTAGTTGTGAACCTATGTTGAGGGCCACCTGGAGCTTTATATATAGGGAGTCCTCCATTTACAACTACAATTGAGCCCAAAATGTAGGTATTCGCCCCATTTTATAACTTTTCTAACTGCAATTGTTATGTGAATCATTGCAATTGTTAAATTAGTAACATGGTTGTTAAATGAATCACTGCAGTTATTAGGCTACTAACTGTTCAAGGTATGTGGCTTCCCCATTGACTTTGCTTGTCAGAAGGTCACGAAAAGGAATCTCAGGACTCCTGGGACACTGCAACCGTCATAAATATGAATTCTGATCATGCAGCCATGGGGACACTGCAGCGCAATGGTCATAAGGGTGAAAAATGGTTCATAAGTCACTTTTTTTCAGTGGCGTTGTAGCTTTGAACGGTCACTAAGTGAACTTTTGTAAGTCAGGGACTACCTATATATTTAAGTCAGCTGAGATGGAATAACATTATGCATTTAAGCCCTAAGGGTTTATTTTTAGAATAGACAGGAGTTCCTCAACTTATAACAGTTTAGTCATTAATCAAAGTTAAAACAGCACTGGAAAAAAAAGTGACTTACCAGTATGACCGTTTTTCACCCTTATGGCCATTGCAGTATCCCCAGTGTCCTGTCATCAAAATTCAGACCCTTGGCAACTGGTTCATATTTATGATGGTTGCAGTGTCCCCCTGGGGTCACATGATCCCCTTTTACAACCTTCTGACACACGAAGTCAATGGGAAAGCCAGATTCACTGAACACCTGTGTAAGTAGGGATTCCCTTAGTAACTATGTACACTGAACAACTGCAGGGATTCCCTTAACAAGTATGTCCAAAAAAAAAGTTCATAAAAATCAGGCAAAGTTCACTTAACAGCTGCTTTGCTTAGGCAACAGAAATTCTGGTCTTAGTTTTGGTTGTAGGTTGAGGACTTCCCTGCCTCCACATTTCTTGCCTGAAATGGCAGGAAATTGGCCAGTTGTAATTGGAGGAAATAGAAGGTGAAAGTCAGGTATCCATACTTAAGATATTCAATATCTGAGTTCTGGATGGATGAAGTAACTTTTTACTTTTTGCTATCTCCTCTCTTCTCCTTCCTCTCCACCATTGATTTTTTTCTCCTCTCTTCTTCCAGCATAAAGTATTTACAACTTCACTATATTTTACCACCATTCAAGAGAATAGAAAAATGCAGAACAATTTCCGTCCTCTGCAGGCCTTAAATGGACGAAGTGTCTACTACAACTGTTACTGCCCAGCACACGCAAACCATTTATTGGCTGCCTGACACACTGCATTGGCAAATAATTTTGAAGAGGATTTCAAATTCTCTTGAACAGGACCTGGTCTTCAGGCCTTGAATGTTGTGAGTCTAATTTTGCACAACATTAAATGAATGGAGTAATATCCATAAAATGTTTGTTGTGGTTTTTCCACCAAGCTTGTATTTATTACTTTATATACTCGTTAGATACAAACTCGCATCATCTCACACACACAAAAAAACTCTTATCATGAGAAACAGAACAGAAGGAACAGAAAATAAATAATAGGAACAGAAAATAAATAATTTTGAAAAGAGGTGGCACGCTATGCTATGGGAAAAATAAAATACACAATTATTTCTGAAGACATTACATTAGAAATGCTCTGTATGGGTAAAAATTAAGGAAAAACACTGTTTGAAAATTCAAGTCTGGATCTCTATGATGGAGACATTGATACATCCAATTGTGGTTGAAAAAATCATAAGATATAAAGATATTTTGAATGAGAAAGGGGAATTGAAAAGTAAACAGAAACTGAATAGTCAAGGGATAGATTTAGCATGGTGGTCGCAGGTACAAATACAATCAAGAAATGAAAAAGATGCTAAATTATATGGTTTTATAAAGAACCAACAGAATTGGACCAAATTCTAACAGGAATTGATGAGAAATTAATTTTAAAAAATGTATACCTACCTACTGAGTATTACAGTGGAAGAAGAGCAAGTCAAGGAAACGATAGTGTGGGCTAAAAACTTTGGTTATTCTATAGAATTAGATAAATAGCAAAAGTTGTGGGATCGAAATGATAAATTAATAATGTTTCCTGCATGCAAAGAAAATTTATATAAAATGTTTTACAGAGGGCACTTCCCTCCAGCAAGATTAGCCAAGATGTTTAAAGATATGTCAGCTAAATGTTGGAAGTGTAATCAGACTCCAGGCTTGTACTACCACATGTGGTGGGCGTGCTCAAAAGCAAAAACATACCGGACAAAAATACATACTTGGTTAGAAAAAATGGTAAAGAAACATATAGATTTAAAACCAGAAATATTTCTGTTGGGTATCATACCAGAAAAATATAATAAAGGGATTATGTATCTAACATTACATGTGTTAATAGTGACCAAAATTGTATTTGCCCAACATTGGAAAAGTATGGAAATTCCTACAGAAGAGAAGATAATAATAATAAAAACCACTAGAATGTGCAGAAATGGATAGATTAACCCTTGAAATTAAAGAGAAGGAAGATACGGAATATTTTGAAACATGGGATTCGTTTTATCAATGGTTAAATAACAGAAATATTAGTTAGGTCATTTAAAATGATAAGAGAAGGATTAATTTTACCATGAAGATTTACTATGATATGTTTATTATTAATATGAGTTAGTATTAATAATTAAGTATTAATATTATGTTGAAAAATACTGTTATTATATGATCACTACTAATGAACATTATGATGATGATGATGATGACTATTGCTCAAATTAACTGTAACCAGACAACATGCTGTTCATGTAGACATTAAAACCATTGCTCTTTTTTTATATAGTAAAAAGAAAAAAAAATTAAAAAGAGAAGAAAAAGAGATTTGGGATGTAGTAGTGTCCTGCCTACTCTGACTTCAAAGGCATCTAAAATATGGTGGTTTCTAAAATTTTTTTAAAGGCCATTAAACTCAGATCTAGACAAGAAGCCCTAAAATTATCCTGGAAAGTCTTCCAGATCTTCTAATCTAGAAATTAGGGGATATGTACAGTGCAGATAGTCCTCATTTAACAACTGTTTCATATATATATTCACATTTATGATGGTGATTTTAAAAAGTAACTTTGTGGCCAATCATTCATGACCTTCATAGACCTAAAACAATGGAGACAGAAAAAAGATCATAAGCACATTTTCTGTTTTAATTAAAAGCTGCTTAGCTTACAGACTGAGTTGCTGATCTCAGTTGTGGTTGCTAAACAAGGACTTACAGTATTCCAGTGAGACACCATTATAGTAATAGAGTTTACAAGTTGACCTAAGTTCAGGTTAAGACCAGGTTCAAATCACCACTCCATCACAAGGTTTATTAGATAATTACAGGTTGCTGACTATCTATACCTAACTTACGTCACAAAGTTAATATGAGGATACAGTTGCTGGAATGGAAGCAGATACCAAATGCTGGTCTTCCTGAAAAGAAAAGTGAGAATAACTAATGACAACAACCATCCCAACAGGTTTAGGGGATATTGAGAAGATTAAATTATAGTAAGAAATGTGACCCTTGAAAAAGGGACATTTCTTCCTTGAGCTGTTGTCTCAAATTCTTTTACTACGAATTATATATTAAAATCACCTGAAATATTAATACCGCTTTATAAAGCCTTAGTAAAGCCCCACTTGGAATACTGCATACAATTTTGGTCACCACACTACAAAAAAAAAATGTTGAGACTTTGAAAAAAAAAGTGCAAAGAAGAGCAATTAAGATGATTAGAGGCTTGGCGAATAAAATATGAAGAACGGTTGCAAGTTTGGCTAGTCTGGAGAAAAGAAGGACTAGGGGGGACATGATTGCAGTATTTCAGTATTTGAGAGGTTGCCAACAGGAGGAGGGGGTCAACTTATTTATCAATAAGAAACAATAGATGGAAACTAATCAAGGAGAGAAGCAAGCTGGAATTAAGGAGGAAACTTCCTAACAGGACAATTAGCCAGCTTGCTGTTAGAAGTTGTAGGTGTTTCATCACTGGAGGTTTTTAAGAAGAGATTGGACAATCATTTGTCTGAAATAGTATAGGGTCCCCTGCTTGAACAGGGGGCTGGACTAGAAGACCTCCAAGGTCCCTTCCAGCTCTATTCTGATATAACCAGACTACATACATTCTGATATAACCAGATTACATACATTCACAGACCCAGCCTGATGAGCTGATTGCTGAATATATTCATCTTGTAATGACTCAATTGGACATTGCAGTTAGTCCTTGACTTTAGCGATGGTTTTGAATTACAACAGCACTGAGAAAAATAACTTATGACCGTTCCTCCCACTGAAGACTGTCTTGTAGCATCCCCAGGGTTGGTGGTAAAAATGCAAGCACTTGGAAACTGGCGTGAATTTATGACGGTTGGAGTGTCCCACGGTCATTACCATTTGCAACCTTCCCAACTGGCCTCCGACTTGTAAAGTTAATGGGGGAATCTAGATTCACTTAACAAATGCAGTGATTTACTTAACAACCATCCTTGCCATGGCAAAAAAGGTTGCATTTTCGGGCACGACTTGCTTTAACAACCCAGTTGCTTGGAAATTCTGGTGTCAACTATGATTATTAATCAAGGACTAGCTGTACATTTGTTACAGGTTGTTGTTGCATTGTTTTGTTTTGTTTTGGGGTTTTATTGTGAAAAAAATAGCCTGTGGCATGAAGGGCTATAGGTTAAGATTGCGGCATTAAGAGAGATAAGCCCTCATTTCTTTGTTCCCATCACTATCCCGATCTGAATTACTGCCTTCTCCCGCATTTAATTATTTCAAAACAACAGTAAAAATTATCCCTACATGACAATCACCATCTAACTTGGCAAGGTCACATTTTATTCCTAAGATCCCGATGAAATTATTCTCATTTTGTGAATCCCCGAGGAGAGTGACATTCTTAAAAACTTCCACATAAAAAGGCATGTTTTTTTCCCCACTCCTCCGAAGAGCAGCTATGTGGAAGTAAATTATATATTGGCTTCGGTTTTAGTTATATTTTCTTCAGTTCACAAATTCAGCTTTACAGCAAAAAGAAGCTAGTTCTGGAATCAAGATGGAAAGTTAGTTATGGAGTGATAATTCCCTCCCCTTATTATTCAGTGAAGATCTTGGCCTGCTGTTCTGCAAACCTATTATTGTCTATTGTCCAATAACAGGAGAATTAAGCTGAGGCTTTATCAGACATTTGTATTTTGATTGGTCTCTATACCAGGGGTGTTAAACTCAAGGCCCGAGGGTTAGATCTGGCCCACAGGGTGCTTAGATCTGGCCCGTGGCACTACCATATGGAAACAGTGAAGGACCGGCATGCGGGGCTTCTGCCAGCGAAAACAGAGCTCCTTTTTTGCTGGCAGAGAGTTGCAGGAGGCTGTCGCAACCAAAAACGGAGCTTGGGGACCCATTTTTGCTGGCAGAATACTCGAGCCACCACAGGCACCCCCAACATGTGTGATGTCAAGCTAGCCAGGCCCACCTTGGTAACGCCCACCCTGGCTCCCTGAAGTCAAACACAACCCTGATGCGGCCCTCAATGAAATCAAGTTTGATACCCCTGCTCTACACTTTGGGGCTTATCCTGCTTGCCCAAGGAGAGGATCCCCCTTTAACCGTGTCTAGAGGATAGTGACATTCAAACATAAATTCTCCATTCGACTCCAGCCTCTGGCGAAAGCAATTTCTGCCTTATTTGACTTGCTCCAGACCAAAGCTAGTATTTTTGCTACCTCTGCCAGCACAAACCTAGTACCCTGAGGTCTGCCAGCTGAGCCACCCTGACTTGCTGGCAAGCATCTCAGTTCTGCATCATGGCAGGAACATATCCTTTCTTCTAGTCAGAACCCCTGTGGCCATTTTCTCCCAGGCTGAACATCTTTCTTTGTTTACAACCAATCTGTCTAACTATTTATTTATTTAAGTTTGTCAAGCATGTATGAGAAAACAAGTGTAAGTATGAACATAACATATAAACGTATAAGTATAAACTGATATAAGTATATGCATAATAAATGAGTATGAATAAATGGGAACAGTAGGACAGGGATGGTAGGCACACTGGTGCGCTTATGCATGGCCCCTTACAGACCTCTTAGGAATGGAGTGAGGTCCATGGTAGACAGCTTAAGGTTAAAGTTTTGGAGGGAGGTTGAGGATGCAACAACAGAGCTGGATAGGCATTGAATGCTCTTTTTGCTGAAGTCGTATTTTCTGCAATCGAGTTTGGAGTGGTTTATTTTAAGTTTGTATCTATTATTGTGGTTGAAGCTGAAGTACTCATTGACAGGTAGGATGTTGTAGTAGACAATTTTGTGTACTAAACTTGTCAGACTGTGGACAACGTAGTTCTAACTTGTCCAGGTCCAAAATTTCAAGCCTGGTGGCATGAAATATTTTATTGCAAGCTGAGGAGTGGAATACTCTTCTTGTGAAATACCTCTGGATTCGCTCAATTGTATTAATGTCCATTATACACTGTGGATAGCAGGCAGATGAGCTGTATTTGAGAATTGGTCTGGCAAAGGTTTTGTATGCCTTGGCTTGCAATTCAATGTTACTGGAGAAGAAGCTTTGGAAATTAGGTTAACAACTCTTAAAGCCTTTTTGGCAATGCTGTTACAGTGAGCTCTGGGGCTCAGATCTTTTGAAATGAATACTCCTAGGTCCTTGACAGAGTGAGGGTCATATCCGCCCAGTTTGTATTTAGTGTTCTGATTTTTGTTGCCTGTTTTTTAAGACAGAGGATTTGTTGGTTGAGATTTGAAGTTGCCATTGTTCGACCATTCTGACACATAGTCAAGGTTGCTTTATAGCAGTGGTTCCCAACCTTTTTTTTTGCCCCGCACCCCTAAAGAAATTTCACTCGAACCTTGCACCCCCTGAAATGTAGACTTTAGGAACTATTGAACGCGTTAAATATATGGTAGGATTGAATATTTTCAGCTATGTATGTGACGACTGCTAAATAACGATACTTAACTCTAAAATGAAAACAAAGTTAATCCATTGCAAAATAAATAAAAATGCCAACATATAGCCAATATCATATTATTTACCTGGACTTTTCTTGCACCCCCTGGAATATTGTCTCGCACCTCAGGCTGGGAACCCCTGCTTTATAGGGTAGCAGTATTGTCAGTGGTGTTAAATAGTTTTACGTCATCAGTGAAAAGGACGCAGCTGCTTTTAATATGATCGGAAAGGTCATTCATGTAAATTAGAAAAAGAGTGGGTCCTAGAACGCTGCCTTGGGAGACACCGTTGTTAACTGGTGCAGGGTTTGATAAGGCACTCCTTATTTTGACTACTTGTTGGCTGTTTGACAGGAATGCAGCTATCCATTTGTGCAGTGATCCAGAAATGCTGTAAGAGCATAGTTTTAACAGTAGTTGTTGTGTACCACTGAATCAAAGGCTTTGCAGAAATCTATGTAAATTGTGTCTATTGTTTTACCATGGTCGAGTTGTGTAGTCCAAATGTTTTTGTAGTCCAAATGTTTTTGTAGTCCAAATGTTTTTGCAGTGTAGGAGTTGTTGATTACAGCAGTGGCCCCAACCTTTTTTGAACCAGTTTCACAATTATTTATTTTTCCACAGACCGGTACCTGAGTAACACGAGACTCCACTGCCATCGGGACGGCTCTTTGTTCAAAGCCGCCCCCCCCCCTCGACGAAACTATGGCGCGAGCACCCAAACACCACTTTCCAACTGAAAACCCGGAAGCAATTGAAAACCCGGAAGCACCATTGAAACAAGATTTGCGGCCCGGTAAAAAATGATCTATGGACCGCTCCCGGTCCGGGGACCGGTGGTTGGGGACCCCTGATTACAGGACCAATTTTCCTGAAACCAAACTATTTGTTATAGAATAGGTTGTTTGTCTCTAAGTAATGAATTGGTTGATGATTGATTCCATAACTTTGCAGGTAACACAACATAATGAGATTGGTCTGTAATTTTCAACTAGGCTGGGGTTTCCCTTTTTGAAGATAGGAATGACCATGGCTGATGACCGTAAGTCGAGCAAAGTGCTGGATCTAAAAGATATTTTGTAGATTGTGCTTAGTGGTTCGGCTATGGCAATTGGAAAGCTTTTTAAAGAAGCAGGCATCAGAGCCAATAGAGATGGTTTTAGTTTGCGTAGTGCCTTTTCAACGTTATCTTCTGTAAAATCAATAAAACCTTCTGTTACATTCTTCAATGTCTCCAATAAAAGGGAAAAGGTGAACTTTCTATCTGCACCCAGGTGAAATTTGTAAGAAGTCTGCTTGTTTCCTTTTCTAACCCCAGGGTACAAAAGGAGGATTTAAAAAGGTGGGCTTTCCTTTTTTACTAGGTCTGATGGCAACAGGAGAGGAGGGCCTCTTTGAGTAATGTTTTCAGTAGCTAGGAGTTTCTCTGATTTATGTTTCTAGTTCTTTGCAGTAACAAAGCAAATGCTCTATGAGGAGTGTATAGTCTGACAAGAAAGAACTGGTTCAAAGCTGCTAAAGATGAGAACCGTATGTAGATTTGAACTCTAATAACTCATTATGGTTTAACAGCCACACCTCCTGAATATAATGAGCATTATCAAAATCATATTCAGAGTTTTTTGGATGTGAGAAATGTTACATGTTGCATATAAAGTTGCTGAGCATGAATGCTACATCACAAATGACTCAAATGATGTTAGCCAAAGAAAGAACTCATGTTTCAACATTGAATAAATGTTTGAACTTGAATAAAGTGTTTCTTTGACTTTCTAAGTTGTTGTTTTTACCTCTGTTTGGGTGAGATACCTCTCCTTACTTGTGTGTTTAAATAAAAAGGCGCAGAGGGTCCTTCCTTTACAACCATTCATTTAGCGACCATTTGAAGTAACAGTGATGCTGCAAAAAAAAGTGACTTATGATGACAATGTTTCACACTTAATGATTGTTGCAGTATCCCTGCAGTCACGTGATCAAAATTTGGATGCTTAGCAACTGGCATTTATTTGCAGTGTCCCAGGGTTAGGTGGGAAGGTCACCTTTTGTGACTTTCTGACAAGCAAAACCAATGGGGAAGCCAGATTCGCTTAAGCACTATGTTCGTAACTTTAACAACTGCAGGGATTCACTTAACAATTATGGCAAGGAAAGTCTTAAAATGAGGAAAAATTACTTAACTTGTTTTGCTTAGCAATGGAAATTTGGATCTCAGTTGTAGTCATAAGTCGAGGACTATCTGAATGAATCTATATTTCTGGTTCAGATCCCATTTGGGCAAGGCGCACTGGTCACACTTGCCAATGTTCACAGGTAACAAGTGCTTGGTGGAGAGGAGATTCAATCCAAGCTGGATTCAAGGATCATGTGAACATTGTGTTCATAGAAATCACTCATCCTCAAACTTAGCCCTTCTTCCCCTCCCCGTTTCTAAAAAATGAATGAATTTCTGAGCTTCCTGTTCCAGCGAAGATTGGTCATTATAAAGAAACAGGAGGGTCAACAATTGGAATGTGCCTGGGCCAAATCCCTGGCTGACATTGTTGCTAAACCCGGCTGGATGCTACCAGTTTGCACCTATTCGGTAGAACCGGTTGTTGACATTCTAAGCAGTTAGAATAAATTACTGGCCTAATCCTGTAAGGAAGGCAGGAAGGAAACATTCTGGTGTTACTTACAGAAACCGCCTCTCCATTAACCCTTATTATGTTCTTGGCAGGACTAGACTTCCTGTCTCAGGAATTTCTCTGGTTTTTTTCCCCCCTCCTTTGCTGGTACTTTGCTTGTGTGGAGTGACCATTCAAAGTTACAATGGTACTGAAAAAAGTGACTTATGACCATTTTTCACCCTTACGACTGTTGCAGCATCCCCACAATCATGAGAGGCCAGGCGAGGAAATGCGTGCCTCGATGTGAGTGATAGTGAGCTGGCCACGCCCAGCCAATAACATGACCACCAAGCCATGTCCACCCAGTCACATGACCACCAAGCCATGCCTACTACCTAAGCCATGCCCACATAACCGGTTGCGAAAAATTTGAATCCCAATTTCAAAAATTTGAAATCTGTACGGCAATCTCCAAAGGTTGATTCCTCTCCAGCTGGCAATTGCCAGAGATAAGCAGCTTATGCTGCCTTGCAGAACAGCCTTGATATCAGCTGAATGAACTGCATGGGCTTGGCTCTGCTGAAGTCAGAAATGTGGCATTTGCCACAAGGGGAAGATGGCGTTTCTGTGCAGCACCTGTGTTGAGCAGGACAGATAGAATGTCACTACAAGGCGTATTTTAGTGCAACTAGAGCAGGGGTATCAAACTCAAGGCCCGCAGGCCAGTCCTGGCTTGCCTGGTACTTAAATCTGGCCAATGGAGCTGGCCTGGAAATAGCACAGGAGCATCCCATGGTGCCTCTGGCAGCTGAAAAGCGGCACGGGGACCCTCGTGCACTCTCCCCACCGTTTTCAGCCTGGACGGCCTCCTGCAGCACTCTGCAGGCCAAAATGGGGTGTGCGGGCTGCATGATGCCCCCCCATGCCCCCATTTTGACTGTCCAGGCCAAAAACAAGTGCAGGGGGGCTGTGCGAGGCCCCCCTCAGTGACCTGTTTTGGCTGGCAGGATGGTGCAGGTGTCGGTCCAGTCTCCCCACCCTGGCCGGCCCTTGGAGGAGAACTACAATGCTGACCCGGCCCTCAAAGAAATCCAGTTTGACATCCCTGAGCTACAGCTAAAACTGATGTTCATTGCTTTTAAAAAATGAAACGATCTCCATCCCTACACCCGTAACTGAATCTCTTTCCTCTTCTCTCTCTTTTTCTCCCTCTCTCCCCTCCCGCTTCCTCCCCTCCCTCCCATCATATATCTACCGTGTTTCTCACATAATAAGGCCGGGCCTTATTTTTTTTTGACTCCCGAACCGGCTAGGCCATCCCGCCTTTGCATCCTCGAGTGGGTGGCAACAGCTTGGATGTTCGGGAGACCTTCCATCACCATTGCTTTTCCTTCTCCCTTGCTGTTGTGGCATTACAGTAATGCAGTGGCATTTGGCGCGGCCATGTGCGGCCTGCAACCGGAGCCCTGAGGAGATACTTGGCTTCAGGCGCTCCTGTGGCCACCTTCCCTTTGCCTTCGAAGGTAAAGCGAATTATTTTAAAAACCTCCGCTCATCCCATCAGGGTCGCACCGGAGCTGCGCGAGCTGGGCAGAACCGGGAAAACGAGCCATGGTTGTTTCCTGGTTCTGCCCAGCCCGCACGGCTCTGCCGCGGCCCTGGCGGGATGAGCAGAGTAATTAAAGTAAAATAATTCACTTTATCTTCGAAGGCAAAGGGAAGGCGGCCGCAACAAAAGGCAAATCCTCAAGGTGGGCTGGAGGGAGGTGGCAACATGACTCCCGGGCTGCTTCAATGCAAGGTCCTGACTTGCAGCATCCTGCCATTGCCGCCGCGTCCTTTTCGCTGCCGCCTCCCTCTCCGACTGCGAAGCTCGTGTGCTTCGCCAAACTCTCCGAGCGAGGCGAGCTCTTTCATACATAGAGAGAGGGAAAGAGGCCGCCCGCTTTTTATCATGCTGCCGCCGCTGCCGCACCACCGGCTCTAGGCCAAACCCCGGGCCTAGCTTGGAAAGCAAATACCGCGCATTAGAGGAAAAGAGACACAAACCCCGCTTGTTGACATGGGAAGGGAGGGGGTGGGTGAGGCAACCCTACTGCCACGGACCTCGTTTGAGCCCGCCCCGCTGTGAGCTCCAACTAATCCACAGCTTCCAAAGCTTTAGCGCCTCCCAATGGGGATGTTTGCCGGAAAATGGCTTTGACTCCTCCACTCGTTCGTGCATTTCATTACCCGCCCCTTTGCCTGGAGCCAGAGGGTTCTGGCCATGCCCCATTGTGCCTTTCAGCTTCAGGAGCCCGCGTACTCTTTTTTTGCCCCCCCTAGAGTTACGATCCCGCCTTTCCCGAGAGGGGGAGGGGGCGGCGCCCTCTCAACCCACACGTCCAGCGTCCCATCCGTCTCTTTCCCCCCCTCCCGCGCTCCTCATGTGCTGAGCAGTAACCTGGAGTTAGAAGAGAAAGCAGTCCCCGCCCCTTCTACCTCCCTCCCCTTCTGCCTCGCTGCTGCTTCGAGGAAGGGGCTGCAGTGAGATGCATTTTGTGCGCCCATCCCGAAAAGCTGCAGAAGCAGCGCCTCTAGTTTCTAGGCAGTGGGGGAAGGCGGCTGCTTTCGAGCTGCTCTTGTGGGACAAGGTGACAGCTGGCGTGGTGGTTGAAGTCAAGCCAGAGCTGCGCCAAAGAGTTAAAACGCGCAACCCATTTTGGCGACAGCGATGCTTCTTGAAGTTAGGCCTGCTTGGGGCGGAAAGTTGGCGGGGGGGCGGTGAAGTTTCTTCTTGCCTTCAAAACCCCCGAAAAGGAAGGTGGGAAAAAAGCAGGAATAGTCGCCTCGCGTTGCCTGTTAGGTGCTTCTCCTCTGTGGCCCTGGAGGTTACGGAGCAGGGCGCCTCTGGGGCCTCCATGATTGTGTGCGAATCCGGTCTTTATCTTGGGGGACCGCGTAATCCTGACCCCGAGATCCCGTGCACGCCTTCCCGCAATTTCCCTGACCTGTACATGCTTGCAGGTCAGGCTTGGCCAAGGGTCAGTGTCTTTGCAACCCATTCCTTGGGGAAGGGTACATTCCCCCCTTGAAGGCAAAGGGAAGGCGGCCACAGGAGCGCCTGAAGCCAAGTGTTTTCTCAGGGCTCCGGTTGCAGGGAGGAGCCCTGACTGACTGCATGTGGTTGCGCAAACATGGTTGCTGTAACGCCATGGCAGCAAGGGAAAAGGGAAAGCAATGGTGGCGGAAGGTCTCCCGATATGAAGTGCTGCACCAAGGCAGGCAGCACCATAACCGGACATGCAATAAAGTATTTCCTAATGGCAAGCCCCCCGCCTTTCCCCCCATTTCGCATGTTTAATATGGGGCTTAATTTGGGAGGAGGGGCTTAATTTGATTTTATGCCAATAAATCATGCTGGGGTTTCCTATTGGTGGAGGCCGTATTGTTGGAGAAACACAGTACCATCTATTTTATCTCTCTGACCTTAAAAAATACCAAACATCATCTTTTGAAAATGATAATTTACAGATTTACAATGTCATAATACTTCATTTTGAATGAAGCGTTTCCATTTCAGCTTTGGCCTTAAGGTGACAAACAGCAACATATCCCAAGCAGTATTAGCTTTCTTCCAGCTTTTCCTATGTTTCTGTTTTTTTCTTCATTCATTCATTCATTCATTCATTCATTCATTCACTCACTCACTATTTATTTATTTAGCCACTTGGTTCACTGATACAGTGATTCCAGGCAGCTTACAATGCAATAAAAAGTACAAAAAAGGCAATACAAAGCAATTAAAATTAGGAGAATTAAATACAAAGCTAAACTACCAAGATGGTGGGTGAAGATCTTCTCTACCCAATCATTCACTCCAATGTAGCAGGACCCTGTTTTGGCCCCAGGTCAAGTGGCAGAACGGACCTCATTTCCAAAGGGGGAGAATATTCCAGAAAGTGGAGGACTACAGCAGAAAAGGATCTCTTCCTGGACCTTGCCAACCGAGATTCTTTGATCTTTAACCACCTTTCAACTTTCAAACTTTATTTTTCCTGGGTTTCTGCCCCTGAATAATCTGGTTGAGGGTGAGGAGGAAGTAAAATAAGGTGACCAACCATCCTCCTTTAGGGAGGTTAGTCCTCCTTTTGTAAGTTCTGTCCTCCCTCGAAAAGTGTCCTCCTACATGTCCTCCATTTTGATATTGAAGACTAACCCGTAAATCTCCCTATTTGATCTATGCCGATCCAATCTGTTGTGGGTGATGTGACGTATTTGCATTTGACATGATGATTAATCAAGGCTTGGTACAGTGCGGCGAGACGTGATTATGAGATGCATGCGCTCCACACAGGAGAATTGTTCTGAGAGAGTGTGCTGTGCGCAGGTGGCTTTGTTTTTTTCTCTTCCATTTATTTTCTTCCTCCTTTTCATTGCAAAAAAGTTGGTCACCTTAAGTAAAATGGAGCATGTGGGGCAGTGGTGGGATTCAATTTTTTTTTACTACCAATTGTGGATGTGGCTTGGTGGGCGTGGCAGGGGAAGGTTACTGCAAAATCCTCATTCCTCCTCACCCCACTAACCTGCTTTCCAGCTCCGTTCTCCTGTGCAGGGCAACCAAAGAAGACCCAGCCAATCAGCTGGGACTGGGGAGGCAGAGAACAGATGGGGGCGGGGCGAATCAGAGGTGGTATTTGCCAGTTCTCCGAACTATTCAAGATTTCTGCTAGTGGTTCTCCAGAACTGGTTAGAATTTACTGAATACCAACTCTGATATAGAGGGCAGAAAGGTTAGCTATGACTTCTCAGGAACTGCAAGTCCACATGGTTCACTCCTGACATCCTCCCTTACAGATAGAAGAAATGTAGAAAGCTGGTGATAGAAAGGAAGAGGATAAATACAGTTGGAGGAGAAACAAAAATGGCAGCTGCAGACTTTAAAGCATCAGATGCCTCTACTTTCCGATCTCCAATCTTCTGTATGGGACGGAAGTTGTTTATTAGCTGGGATCTCTTTGAAGACTCTGTAGATGAGAGCTCTGAAGCAAATTTCTTGACCTATTGAAAGAAAGAGATGATAGCAAGAAAGACATGATGGCAGCATTCCAATATTTGAGGGGCTGCCCCACAGAAGAGGGGGACAACCTACTCTTCAAAGCACTTGAAGGCAGAACAAGAAGCAATGGGTGGAAACTAATCAAAGGGATAAACAACTAGAACTAAGAAGAAATTTCCTGAGAGTTAGAACAATTAATCAGTGGAATAACTTGCCTCCAGAAGTTGTGAATGCTCCAACACTGGAAGGTTTTAATCAGAGACTGGACAAACATTTGACTGAAATGCTATAGGGCAGGGGTCTCCAACCTTGGCCCCTGGAAGCCTGGCGGACTTCAACTCCCAGAATTCCCAGCAAAGCTGGCTGTGGAACTCTGGGAGTTGAAGTCCGCCAGGCTTCCAGGAGCCAAGGTTGGAGACCCCTGCTATAGGGTTTCCTGCTTGAGCAGGGGGGGTGGACTAGAAGACTTCCAAGGTCCCTTCTGTTATTCTGTTGGGCTGCAGGATTTCTCATCACTAAAATGCATCAGGACAAATGAACCAGGCTAATGTACAACTTGGCAGCCCAAAGAAGCATTACAATATCCCCTTCATGTGCATCTGTGGTTATTTAAGAAGCTTGGTCTTCAACTCTCTGTTGGAAATTCCCAGGGCTGAGTTCAATGGGAATTAATTTGTAGCAAAAAAAGAGAAAAGGCTATCAAACAGATGGACAGAAAGAATGGAGTCTGTCTTCTCAAAACCTGGCAAAAAAAGTTACTTTTGATAGTGAATGGAGCTGATTGCTTACTATAGAGCTAGTCCTTAACTTACAACCATTTGTTAAGTGGCTATTCAAAGTTACAACGGCACTGAAAAAAATGGTCTTATGACTGTTTTTCACACTTATGACCATTGCAGCATCCCCATGGTTAAATGATCAAAATTCAAATGCTTGCTCATACTTATGACAGTTGCAGCGTCCTGGGGTCAAGTGATCCCCTTCTGCGACCTTCCGACAAGCAAAAATGAGGAAGCTAGATTCATTTAATAACCATGTTGATAACACAACAGTGATTCACCTAACAACTGTGGCAAGAAAGGTTGTAAAATGGGGCAAAACTCACTGAACAACCATCTGGCTTAGCAACAGGAATTTTGGGCTCAGTTGTGGCCTTAAGTCAAGGCCTACTTGTAATTCATGGAGCCAAAGAGAAAAAAAGGAGCCAAAAAGAAACTACCTATTTTTAGCAGAGCTGAATTTAATGTTAAAAACCACAAACTCTGCTTCCCTCTTGCATGTAACCGCAGCAACAACCTGGTTTGGCAACATCCTCTGACTGTTGCTTTTACTTCATCCCCAGCCTATGAGCAACGTGGACCTAAGTCACCCTTGGTTGCCCCTGTGTCAAAATAGTGTTTCCTACTATTCTGATACCATATAAGGCACATACCCTCGGTAAAATTATGTCAGAGAAAAGTCAGGTGCTCAGTGACTTAAAACAAAGCCAAAAAAAAAAAAAAAACTCTCAACAGGAAATGGGTCAGCAACAGGGAGGACCAATTTCACGACATAATTGTATTTGCCCTCCCTGAGTTGGGAGGGCAAAGACTCAAAAGCCCATTTTGAAAGGAGTTCGGAGGGGAGAAACATTCTCAAGGGTGTCCTTGGGGAGGAGGGGGGTCAAAAAAGTCAAGATGGTGTCCACAATTGAATGATCAAACGTCCGCTCTTTTTTTACCTACAGGTAGTCCTCGATTTACAACCCTTTGTTTAATGATTGTGCAAAGTTACAATGGCACTGAAAAGAGTGACTTATGATAGATTTTTAGTCTTATGTCCACTGCAACATCCCTGTGATCACGTAATCAAAAAATTGGATGCTTGGCAACTGGCGTGTATTTATGACGGTTGCAGTGGCCCAGGATCATGCGATCACCTTTTGACAAGCAAAGTCAACGCTGAAGCCAAATTCACTTCACAAACATGTTACTAACTTAGCAACCACAGTGATTCATTTTACATCGGTGGCAAGAAAGGTCTTAACATGGAACAAAACTCCCTTAAGAACTGTCTTGTTTAGCAATGGAAAGTTTGGGCTCAGTTGTGGTCATATGTTGAGGACTACCTGTGTGTATTTCCCCATTTATGCTGTACATAGTTCCTCCTTAGCAAAGACCTTTTATGGATTTTTCTGCTGGGCTCCCAGCTTGTTGGAGAGAGAGACTGGCTGAGCTAGGGGAAGGAGTCAAACAGGGAATTAATCTGGAATCCCTACATATGCATAAAAGAATAGTTTGACACCTCCCTCTTCTTTTGAATGCCATTGAGCTTTGTATAGTCTTACTCAGGTGCAAACTTTCAGAAGATTCCTATTCTATAGGCCTGAGCCATAAAATGGCTAATCGAACTCTTCAGGTGTGGATTTTGTTCTTCACATCTTGACATAACTATATTCTTACCACTTTAGGAGGTACCAGGATGGGGTCAGCAAAGACGGTCCATATTACAGCCTCATCACAGCCAGGAGTGGTAAGAGATCCAGGGTAGCGGTAATAACGGTCGAGGCTAGTGGAATCCATCAAATCCAGCAGAGAAAAAGAGCCATCAAGATGCACATCTTCCCCTGTTCAGGAATCAGAGTAAAAGTAGTTATGCCTTGCTTGCTCAACTGAATTATTTTCAAGTCTGTTTTCACACTGATTGTGAAATAAAAATGGAAAGCCAATTAGAGCCGAGAACTTTCTCACTGCCTCTGTCAGGAAGGCAGTTCCTATTGCTGCTCAAATTCAAACAAAATGTAAAAAGCTTAATTAAAAAAAAAAAAAAAAGTTTAGAATCTCCTGAAATTCAGAAGATTTTGCAAAACAAGCAAGCAACAAAGCATCTCATGCAAGCTTGCATTTTTTGGTGAGGTTGCCTTAATTTGGTGATGATGGTGAGAAGAATTTGGGAGTTGGAAGAGTTCCATGTATAGAATCACACCTGCGCCAGCATCTACAGCCTGAAAGAAGTATGGGATCCTGCTCTAGTTAAACATGGAACATCAGATTAAGACTGAAGAGACTTTGGATCAAGTCCCACCAGCTCTGAAACTTGTTCGGAGATGTTGCACATTCCTGCTGAATCATACTGATGTTTCTCTCTAGCCACCGAATTTCTGCACAAGTTCTCCAGAGGCATTTTCTACCTCAATTTCTCAAGAGCTCTAAAAAAAAGGTTGGTCAAATTAATGGAAGTGATGGAGACCAAAGTCTATTAGCCTTCAGGACAGTAAAACTGCCTCTGAAGCCTATGTACTGGGAGACTGATGGGTTTCCTTGTGCAATTGGTAAACCTCTGGGAGAACAATATGCTGGACTAAAGGGGTCGAGTTTAGTGCGGTCTAGTGTCCTAGGTTTTTATGTATCAATTAGTAGCTTTTAGCCCATCCATCCTCACAAGGCTGCTATCAGGAAAATATGTAGGGGACAGGAAATATATATCATCATTGATCTCCCTAGAGCAGTGGTGTCCAAACATGGCAATTTTAAGACTTGTAGACTTCAACTCCCAGAATTCCTCAGCCAGCATGGAACTTTAAATTTTGTGGAATCCCTAATGCTCTGACCTTGGTTGTTTGCTTTACAGACCTTTCACTATACCCAACTAGGTAACCTCATCAGTGCTACTGAATTTGCTCCCTATTTTTATAATTGCTCTACCAACGTTGATTGGATGTGGTTTTTCTCCTTGATAGTTCCTTGATTAGGGCATTGTTTTCTGTTTGTTTGTTTCTTTAACTTCTTGGTGGGCCCTTGATTACAGCATCCAGCTTGATTGTTTGTCAGGTGCTAAACCCTGCTTATGTAGGTTGGCTTATGTAGGTTGCTTATTTTACCTACTTTGGTTTTACTTTTTTTAAAGATTGGCAAGTCATTAGAAAGGCATGTCAGGACAAGATGGCGGGAAATGGTTGGAGCAATCAGCCCACAGGACGATGCTGCAAAGTGCAAGCATCAATTTTCCAGCTTGTTATGGAAGCCCTGTGAAGTTTTAGAAGATATACAAGAAGATCCAAACATCTCTCCAGAAATCCAACAAACTTACCTTTTTTGGAAACTTTTTTGAGGTTCTTGGCAAACAATTCCCATACCTCTCCAGTTTTGTCCTTAGCCTTCTCAGATTCCTGCAAAAAGGAGGAAAGAATAGGAAGGGATATGTCAGGCGTGAATGCCCAGGTCCATATGTGAATGTTCAAATTAACTGATTTATTGCTAATGTAGAAAGTTAGCACCCACCCCTCTCCTAGAAGAATTAAATATTTTAGGAAATATTAAAAGAGTAGAATATTATATTTCCCAGGATGAGAAAAGGAGAAACATGTTTTTAAAGACAAAGCAGCTCCCTGCAGCTCCCATCCCACTTCAGCTCCAGGGTGATGAGAGTAATGGTCCTCAGGACATGAAAGGATTAGCCCTCTACCCATTTCACCACATGGCACTTGGCAGGATTACATCACCCAGCAAAATTCAACCAAGCCTGGGACTCAAGACAACCTACAAAATTAGCCCTGCTTGGCCCCATGGGAGTCTGACAACCAATCAGAATACATTTCTTTCAGAGGAACAGGAAGCAAGTTCAAAGCCCACCAGAAGTGTAAATATATCTCACTCTCTACTCCACATGATCAGCTCACCAGGACTTCAAACCACGTAGTCCTGTCCACCATTAAACCATCTTTCCAAATAACCTCCATGTTTCCAGTGTCTTTCTCCCCACCTGGAACTGAACCCAGATGGACATTTCTTCCAACACTAAAAACCCATGCACAAGAATCTTTCCACTAATAGTTAACACCTGGTTAGAATTAGGTAAGAATCAATGACAGTGAAGAGAAATTGCAGGGATGGCATGTTGTGCAACTAGGTTACATAATGCAATAAGATTGAGTCTGGGTTAGGGACTCCTGTCCTCACTGTGAGTTGTGTTGGGAGGAGTGCATGAAGGGAGGCTTAGCCAATTTCATTATACACATGTTGTACTCTGACAATAAAGGTAATAATAATAATAAACTTAGTTCTTTTGTAGCTACATAGGGATTCTAGACCAAGCCCTCTTTTCAGTCTGCCCCCTGACTCTTCCAGTGCTTTTTCTCCATAAGACTCAAGAATTTGGGGATGAAACAAATTTGAACATTGAATATTCTCTACCCCTAACCAACTGCTTCCAGTTTTCCACTCTTCTGCAATTTTACAATCAGTCATAGGGAGGCATTCTTGATTGACACTGCTGATAGCATATTACCTACTTTGAAATTTACAGTGAAAAAATATTGGATTGGCAACGTTAGTTTTTGATGTCTGTTTGCTGCCAGCCAGCAGCTGTTTCTAGTTTTGTAACACAAATCTAATAGTTTTAAATGAAACATAATTGAAATACTGGAAATATACTGTATAACAGCCACCCATCCACCCTAAAAGTGCTTCTTAAGACAATTTCACATTGATTGGGGAAATGATCTCTTATTTGTAGGAAAATACTGGTAGATTTCCCTTATCTCTTATTTATGTTACACTCAAGTGGTGGGGAAAAAAGCACAGAATGAAAGCGTGTTTTGAGAATCAGATTAATTGTTTTTGACTTTTTAAAAATTTTTTCTCTTGGTTTCTTCTCCAAAGTTGCAAAATATTGATTCCCTCACTTTAGATCAATTAATCAATGGGAAAAATACAAATATTTTCATACTCATTTCTCTGACAGAATGAATTTCTGAGGTAAGAGATAAAGAGGTAAAGAGGTAGTTTTCGATATATGACTATAATTGAGCAAGTAATTTCTGTCATTAAATTTCTGTCTGTTGTGTCATAAAGTGGGTTATGATGTTACAGATCTGATGTTACAAACGTTTTTGTGGCAGCCCTTAAACGAATGCGGCAATTGCTAAGGACACCTGTTCTTTGCTATGAGGTGAAACCAGAAATAAATGTCAGTTTTGACAAAAAGATTATAGTGGTCATGTGACCAAGGAGCACTGCAAATGGTTATAAATGCAGGCCAGTTGGTGAACACCCAAAATGTGATCACATGATTATAGGACAAGGGTGGAGATCAGAAATTCTTGTAAATAGCTTTTGGGGAGGCCCATCATAATTTTGAATAGGTTGTAAGTTGAAGACTACATCTGAACATTTAGTCTGGTCAGAGCATTTTCTAACTGTATATTTTTCTGTTGGAGAAACACTTTCCTCCATGCTTTCGATCCTTTTGATCATTTCTGTCAATATATTCCTTATCTTACCACCTGGTTTTTATAGATTGGCATGTTTGGTCAATGTAGCTGATTTGGATAGGAGGCTCACCTCAATAAAAAATGCCAGCACTGCGATGCCCTTTGGATCCTTCACAGCATTTGACATGTTGATGTTGTTTCTGGTATGTACAATGTGCAACTGAAGAGAGAACACAAAGATTTTGTGAGACCTGTGTATCTCCTTAGTATCTTGATCATCATAGACCAAGCTTCCTAACCTGATTTTAATTTATTTAATTTATTTGTATCTTGTCTTTATTTTTACAAATAACTCAAAATGGTGAACATATCCAATACAACTCCCCTCTCCTCCTCGCAGCAGCAATCCTTTGAGGTGATTAGATTGAGAGAGAATGACTGGTCTAAAGTCACTCAAAGGGCTTTCATGGCTACGATAATCTCCCACTTTCTTGCCTGGTACCTTACTAGACCAGCCTGTTTCCCTCCAAGTATAGTGGATTATAACTCCCACAATTCCACTCAATATTTATTTATTATTAGATTTTTATCCCATCAACTCTTGGCAATTAATCCTCCTGCCTCTTGTTTTCCCCACAACAATCTCCTAATGCAGATTGGGCTGAGAAAGTGTGACTGGCCTAATGTTATTAGGCTGAAAAAGAACTAGAACTAAAAATGGCTAAAAAAGAACTAGAACTCACAATCTCCCAGTTTCTAGCCTTAACCATAGACTCTTTAAGTATATCACATTGGGAAAAGTTGATATATGCAACCAAGCCATGATAGATGTTGCAGCTCTAACCATTTTTATTTGGATGTAGAAGTTAAGATCCCATGTAACCCTCAGGAATTTGAGATACAGTCCCTTACACAATTCCAGAACCTGCCAGTAGGTTGCTATTTTAAATGCAATAGAAACTATAAAACACATGGAACTTAGTGCGTCAATGCAATGCAATTAATGTGATTTTAAATTATGTATTTAATTGAATCTTTGAACTAACACCATTTAATTTGGGAAATGTGCCGCTGGTTGCATTCCAGATCTGGCTTCAGACCTTAAAATATTGCAAATTCTTACATTCCATAGAAAAGCTATAATTGGAAGAAGGACAATAGATTTCAGGAATTGCAACATGCATGGCTAACTCAGTTCTGAAAGCTCTTGGTTTTCCCAAGCTTCAGACAAATTTCCAGAGGATTTAACCTTGTTACAGGTAATCCTCAACTTATATCAGAAAATGAGCCCAACATTTCTGTTGCTAAACAAGATGGTTGTTGAGATTTCCCCCATTTTACAACCTTTTTTTCCAGAGTTGTTAAATGAATCATGGCAGTCGTTACATTAGTAACATGGTTGTTAAGTGAATCTGGCTCCCACATGGACTTTGCTTGTCAGACGATCACAAAAGGTGATCATGTGACCCCGGGACACTGCAACCATCATAAATACACGCCAAGGGTCCAAATTTTGATCACGTGACCATGGGGAATGCTACAAAAGTTGTCAGTGTGCAAAATGCTGCAAGTCATTTTTTTTCCCAGTACCGTAACTTTGAACCACCATCTCAGTTGTAAGTCAAGGACTACCTGTAACCGTTAGCAGCTAAAACAATTACTTATGCTGTAATAAAGCATACTGGCAGACTCTCCACAAAAAGGAGAATCCCACATAAGTCAGCATAGGGAATCTGACCTCACCTCCATTGAGTATTGTTTGCCATCAATCTGATGCTCCGAGCCAGGTCGCGAAGCACCTGCTCCCCAGTGAAAGTGAAAGGATTTGGCTGTATAGCGGGCGGGAAGGCCAAAACCAGCGAGATGAAGACCATCTCCTAGGGATACGTCAACTGCCGATTAAAGAGAGAAGAAAAATTCAGTTCTGTGTTCAGCATTCTAGATCCGGTCTTCAACCTTCGAAGGCTTTTGATTGTGGGAGTTCAGTCCAAAGCACTTCAAGAGCCCAAATTTGCTTTCCTTTGAGCTAAAATCAGGGGTAGGTAACCATGGCAGTTTTATGATTGGTGGACTTCAACTCCCAGAATTCTGGCTCAGAAATTCTGGGAGTTGAAGTTCACCGGTTAAATGTCATGGTTGTCCACTTCTGAGCTAAATGCTATAATGCGAATCAATTGTGCTAACCAGTGCGGTTAAAAATACAGTTGATCCTCAATTTATGACTGCAATTGGGACCACAATTTCAGTCATTAAGTAATTCGGTTATTAAGCAAGTCATCAGCCATAACAATACAAGAGCACACAATAGATACAAACTCAAGATAAAACTCACCAAACTTGACTGCAGGAAATACAACTTCAGCAACAGAGTGGTCAATGTCTGGAATACTCTACCTGACTCTCTGATTTCTTCCCCAAACCTCAAAAATTTTAACCGTAGACTGTCTACTATTGACCTCACCCCTTTCCTAAGAGGTCTGTAGGAGGCGTGCATAAGTGCACCAACATGCTTACTGTCCCTATCCTATTGTTTCTTTTTATTTTTCTTATATGTATCCATTTCATGTACTCATAACTATGTTTATACTTATACGTGTTATCTTATAATCATTTGACAAAATAATAAATAAATAAATAAATAAATCAATCAATCAATCAATCAATCAATCAATCAATCATGTGCTACTGCAGCTATTAAGCAAAGCACTCAGGTGTTCAGCGAATCCAGTTTCCCCAACTGATTTTGCTTGTTGGAAGATGGCTGGGAAGAACACAAATCACAATTGTATGACTGTCAGATGCAACAACTATTATAATTGCCGGCCAACTGCCAACACCCAAATTGTGATGTCATGATCTCCGGGGATAATGCAACAGTTATCACTTAAAAGACAAAGAGTAAGTCTTTTTTTTCCTAAAGCCATCGTAACTTCAACCCATCATTAAATGAACCGTACACCTTCTGAAGATTTCATCTGATCTGATTTGCCTGTTTTCCCCATGCTACATTTACCAGAAGCTGTAACTACAACTCCCAAATTCCAAGCCAAGAACTGAGAATTCTGGGAATTGTAGTCATCTGAGTACATCGGTGACCATTGAATTACAGAAAATAATTGGAAATCAATGCTTCTTTTTTTCTTTTCCCCCTCTTCCCTTTTCCCATTTTCCTTCTATATTTTCACTTGTATTTCATATCTTGATAATCTTAATAAAAATTCAGAAACAACAACAACACAGTAACTCACCTGTTTTCCCAGTATTCCTGATTTCCAGCAGCTTCTTGCTGCTGTCATAGCCAACAAGGTGTACAGGACCCAGACTGGGGTTGTGGGAAGCATCTCTGTGAATAATGTTGATCGGTGACTGTCTCTTGCCATTGCAATGACCAAGGGATATCCAGGATTTAGGACCTTCCCAACAATCCCCAAGAAAAGGGATAATCATTAGACGAAGTGCCAAAGAAATACATTTTTAAAAAAACATAGGGAATCTAGTTTTCCTAAAAGTTACCATCTCTGCTGGACATCCTGCTCAAGATTAGCAAATTATATGAACGGGATTTTCCTCTTTTTTTTTACTACAAAGTAAAGCCATGGGATGAGATACATTTGCAAAGATGAGTTTTGGAATTTAAATGCAATGGGCAATCTCTGGCTGAGACTAAATATTATTTGTATCCTTATGATTTATATTGACTGTTTCCTATTGATTTGATTGCTTATTGTACCCTATGACTATTATTAAGTGTTGAATCTTATGATTCTTGACTCTTGGTGAATGTATCTTTTCTTTTATGTACACTGAGAGCATTTGCACCAAGACAAATTCCTTGTGTGTCCAATCACATTTGGCCAATAAAAGAATTCTAATTAGTTTCTAATTAGTTTCCACTTATGATCTAGGGCGGGGGTCGCCAATCGTGGACTTCCACTTGTGGACTTCAACTTGTGGACTTCAACTCCCAGAATTTCCCAGTCAGCTATGCTTGCTGGGAAATTCTGGGAGTTGAAGTCCACAAATCTTAAAGTTGCCATGGTTGGAGACCTCTAATCTCGGGGGTCAAAAAGAAAAGTAGCTCTGTTTTACTTACCACAGTGTGGCTCCATGTAACACCAGGATCCTGTAAAGGAAAGAAACAGGGTGATCCAGGCTTCTACTGCAATCCCAAGACAGTTTTTGGAACTAGAGTGCCTTTAAATTATGATGAAAAAGTCAAAATGGCCACCATAATCAAAGCGCAAATACCTCTGAACAGCTAAAAGGAAGAATGTGTAGGAGAAGAACAGGCAGAGCTGGAGGGCAGAGTTAAATGAGTCATCAGCCTAGAGTCCTTATGTTCTCAAAAACATTCTAGAACATTAGTTAGTCTTCTGCATCACTGCACATCAGGGAACAATTGCGTCTCATTCAGAGATGGTTGCATAGCTGTTGCATTTATGACCACAATTGAGGCCAAAATTTCTGTCACTAGGTGAGATATTTAAGTGAATTTTGCCCTGTTTTATAACCTTTTTGGCCACAGTTGTTAAATGAAACACAGTATTAAGTGAATCTGCCTTCCCCATTGACTTTGCTTGCCAAAAGGTTACAAAGGTGGATCATATGACCCTGAGATTCTGCATAAATATATAAAGAGAAATTTCCTGAGAGTTAGAGCAATTAAACAGTGGAACGACTTGCCTCCAGAAGTTGTGAATGCTCCAACACTGAAAGTTTTTAAAAAAGAATTGGACACCCATTTGTCTGAAATGGTATAAGGTTTCCTGCCGAAGCAGGGGGTTGGACTAGAAGACCTCCAAGGTCCCTTCCAACTCTGTTATTCTATTCTATTCTATTTTATTCTATTCTATTCTATTCTATTCTATTCTATCCATTCCATTCTTATTCTATTCTGTACTATTCTATTCTATACTATACTATTCTTATTCTATTCTATCCTATCCTATCCTATCCTATCCTATCCTATCCTATCCTATCCTATCCTATCCTATCCTATCTTATTCTATTCTATTCTATTCTATTCTATTCTATTCTATTCTATTCTTATTCTATTCTATTCTATTCTATTCTATTCTATTCCATTCTTATTCTATTCTTATTCTATCCTATTCTATTCTTATTCTATTCTATTCTATTCTATCCTATCCTATCCTATCCTATCCTATTCTTATTCTATTCTATTCTATCTTATTCTATTCTATAGTTATGCTATACTATTCTTTCTATTCTTATTCTTTTGCTGAGTGTTTAAATTTTGATTGTGTGACCATGGGAAAGCTGCAATGGTCATAAGTGTGGAAAACATCTCAAGATCTTTTTTTCCAGTCCCATTGTAATCTTGAACGGTCACTAAACGAACCATCATAAGTCGAGGACCATCTGTACTTCTTTGAATGTTAACGTCATTTGAATTTGCCTGCCTTTCACCCACCTCCCAACAGGAGTCAGTTCTACCAATCAGCACGCAGGGTGTGCATTCCTACACATTTGGGATTCGGGACACGTACGCATTGAGCTTTCTGAAATTGTCTGCAGCCTACGCTTTGTCCATCAAACCTTTCACAACATCGTTGTGTGTTAACACCTATTCATAGTTGCAGACAAGTCAAAATCAAGCTTAAGTCCAACCCTTCCTGAATTCTGTTCTGGTGCCAATTTAGGGCTGAATTTAGTGGATTGGATTCTTGTGTTAGGCCTGGGCATGAAATCTGAACTGCAACTTAATGCATGCTCTGGATTCTTTGCATCTCTCCCGATTGTCTTGAATCCAGCTATAATTCTTCTAACTTCCATGTAGTTTTTGTGACCTCCAAAGTGTTTAGTCCCTGATTTTTTTCCAACTCATCTCCAATCTAGCATTTCCCACCTAGGCTCAACCTTGTTACCTTTTAAATGTTGGCGAGCCAAATCCATCCAAAGAATATTTAGTTGTACCCTGGAAGAATTTTCTGGTCTTTCATTTTCTGGCCCTCCTTCCCAGCAAGGCGCTTCCTAAGTAGGGTGGCATTACCTTCAGAACTGGCATAACATCCACTTGGAAGCCAAAAGAAAACTGTAAAGGTTGTGAGTATCTTGAGAGAATCCATGGAACGGGATTTTGTCCAGCTATGGGAAAAAGTACAAACTGATTGATTAATCCAAACGACAAACTTTAGGAATAAGAGCCCAGGTGGTGCAATGATTAGAATGCAGCATTGCAGGCTAACTCTGCCCACAGCCTGGAGGTTGATCCTTACAGGCTCAAAGTTGATTCAGGCTTTCATCCTTCCCAGGTCAGTAAAATGAGGACACAGATTAATGGGGTCAATATTCTGACATTGTAAACTGACCAGACATTTGTAAAGCACTATGTGGTGGCATATAAGTCTAAGTGCTATTATAATTGTCAATAGAGGTATATGAACCAGTGTTTCTTTTTCCTGGCCAGCTTGAAGATGTATGGACTTCAACACCCAGAATTCCCCAACCTTCCAGAATTCTGGGCATTGAAGTCCATATGTCTTCAAGTAGGCAACATTAAAAAAACACTGACATGTACTATAATACCAATTATTTAGCAATAATAGTAGTAATAATACTAGTGATATAAACAAGTGGTAGTTAGTAGTATAATAAGAATAGTAGTATATATAAATATAGTAGTATAATAATTACTTCCATGAGACCATCAAGATGGAAGTGTCACGATTGTGGCAAAGGAGAATTTGGATGGATATGGATGATATAGATATGGATAGATATACAAATATATGGGGATGGGGTTGGAGAGAGGGAGGGAGGGAAGGAGGGGGAGAGAGAGAGAGAGAAAGGAAAGCATTTATGAGAACCTAAGCATGAGCTGAACTTTTGTTCAAAAGAAAAACCAATCTCAGTCTTAGTGTCTGATTAATCATAACAATCATCATATAAATTAGACATTATATCAAGTTTATGAACCTATACTTTGTAAACCTAATGGATGAACAATCTGCTGAATTCTTTCCTGCAGTTGTTTTAAATCTTTAAAATTAAAATTATTTCAAATTACTCCCCATAACAATGCTGAGTTGTAGAATCTTTTGGAAACAGGATCAATAGCAACTAATTGTAACTGTTCTTTGCAATTGTTGGTTTTCTTTTAAAATATGAAAGAGGCTTCATGGGCTGCTGATGCAGCTATAAACAAAAAGGATGTATATAAACAATATAGGATGCCCATATAATCAGTTCCCATGGAACTGAATCAGTTCAGTTCTGGCACCAGAGCGGCCAGATAAACAGCAGAATGTTTTGGATGTAGTATTTTGGTTGCCAGATTTTGAAAGAAGTAATCTATGATTGAGCGCATGATTTCACACGCGCATTTATATTGGGCACCACCAGAAGCCACAACCGACTTTCACAGCGCAAAGTAAACACTTATGTAACAACAAAGAACATGTGATGATGAGATCATTGATAAGGAGTTGTCATACATGTTGCAACAGAGGAGAAATTTCTGTACATACCAGAAAACTTTTAGGAGTGAGTACTGTATAATCTGAAACTTTAAAAAAGCAACAACGCAAAGATAAGTGCATAGGATATGATGAATGAAAACAGTGCCGAGGCCTAATTAACTTACAGACCTCCTTACCATGAGATGTGATAACAAACATATGAGACAAATTCACAAGAAATCAGTTCATCAGTTGCTAAATGAAGTTTCCCTTTTTTTGGTATCATTGTGGTCTTAACATTTTTATGTTCAAAAAATGTGACAGGAAAAATGAGATTACTTTCATGCCTTATTTAATAGCCGTGTTCCAATATCTGAGGGACTGCCACAAAGACTACGGGGCCAACCTATTTTCCAAAACATCAGAAGGCAAGACAAAAATTAACGGATGGAAAGTACCTATATACTCGAGTATAAGTCGACCCGAATATAAGCCGAGGCACCTAATTTTACCACAAAAAAACTGGGAAAACTTATTGACTCGAGTATAAGCCGAGGGTGAGAAATGCAGCAGCTACTGGTAAATTTCAAAAATAAAAATAGATACTAATAAAATTACATTAATTGAGGCATCAGTAGATTAAATGTTTTTGAATATTTATTTCAAAGAAAAACAGATTAATCAATTTGGGAAACGATCTCACTATCATGAAAGGTTTAATTGATTTACTAACCCAAAAGAAGATGACGATGACAGTGGGAGGCAGGAGTCACTCTCTCCCTTGCAAGAAAAAAGCAAGAGCCGTTCTTATGATCTCTCTCTCTCTCCCCGTAATACAGTCAAGCCCTTTCCAGCACGCGTGATCTGCCGCCGCCGCTTTGCACCTTGCAAATGCAAAAACCCCGGGATTTTGCATTTGCAGGGTGCAAAGCGGCAGCGGCAGATCACGCGTGCTGGAAAGGGCTTGACTGTATTACGGGGGGAGAGAGAGAGATCATAAGAATGGCTCTTGCTTTTTTCTTGCAAGGGAGAGAGTGACTCCTGCCTCCCACTGTCATCGACATCTTCTTTTGGGTTAGTGAATCAATTAATTTGGGAAATGATCTCACTATTATGAAAGTCAGTGTTCTCTGCCAGTGGGGCATTTGGAAGAAAATGCCCCGTGGCATATCCACGCACGTGTAAGGGGAATCAGAAATCCCCGCGTTCAATGCCTAGCACAGCAGAAGAGAAAACGCAGCTGTGAGCAAATGCTAGGAAAACCTGATTGATCAGAAGGAAGGAGGCAAAAGAGGGAGGGGTGGTGGTGGACGGAGGTCCCACTGGTATTTGTGAAACACTTGGTTGGCAGCGCTTAAAGTCAACGTCCTCGCTCCCACCTACCCAAAGCCACGAAGTCCCCCAATTGCGCAGCCCAGAATCGCCCTCCCCTTGGGGCAGCAACGACGCCCGGTATTTCCCGAGATGAAGCTCCGCCGTACAATGAAAGCACCCTGGCTCTAGGCTCAAGGGCTCAGAAAACAATGCGAGCTGAGGTTGCTTCAGCTCTGCTCAGCTTCATTTCCTCAGCCCTAGCTGCTTTCAGTCTGCTCAGGAGGAGGGGGAGGTGGTGGCGGCAGCTTGCATTGTTTTCTGAGCTCTAGGCCACCACCTCCTCTCCCTCCTCCCGAGCGGACTGAAAGCAGCTAGGAAACGAAGCTCAGTGGAGCCGAAGCGACCTCGCCTCGCATTGTTTTCTGAGCTTAGAGCCAGGGCGCTTTCATTGCACGGTGGAGCTTCTTGTCTCAGGAAACACCGGGTGTCATTGCTGCCCCCTGAGGGGAGTGCAATTCTGGGCTGCGTGATTGGGGGACTTCGTCGCTTTGGGTGGGTGGGTGGATGGGAGCGAGGATGGACGGAGTCCATGAAGTGGGGCTTGCCTGCAGGAAAGCGGCTGCCCAGCTCTGGAGCTCCACACCATTTTTTTTTTCAGAGGGGAATCTGACTTGAGTATAAGCCGAGGGCGGGTTTTTCAGCACAAAGAATGGGCTGAAAAACTCAGCTTATACTCGAGTATATACGGTAATCAAGGAGAGAAGGAAACTGGAACTAAGGAGAAATTTCCTAATGGTGAGAACTGTTAGGGATAACATTGTTTACCCTAACTGGTTTAGGTAAAATAATAAATATGTTATCATGGTTTATTAGTTAAAGTGTCTGCAACTTTAACTGTAGGAATGTAATTAAGGGAGTGGTTGGAAAAGGCACCATAAAAGAAGCAAGGCACGGCAGCTTGCTCTCTCTGGCTTGATGATCCCTAATTACTGGATGAAGACTGCGTTTTTCTCCTACTGGAAAGGGAGAGAGAAAGGACTGATTTGTAAGTGAACTGACATAGGATATTCTACACGGACTTTGCTAATTGAATATCCTTGAATGGACTGACTGATACGATACATGACTAATGGACTGTTATTTTGACAATGCTATAAACTCTAAATGGAATAAACTATCTTTTGATAGCACAAGCGTATCTGTTATTTTTACTGTATGTTAACAAATATACAAATTTATCTCACTCATTTATCTTTGTGCCTATCTGACTAACGCTGCACATTCTGTTTAGCTTGTCTCCTTAACCCTGGTTGGGGAACACAGGCTTAACACTGGTTATGGGCCCAGAGGCTGCAAAGTCAGTTTAACTAGGATAAAACAGATTTATGTAAAAAGTGAGAGTTACAGTAAACAGACAGCTGTGTTTTATTAATTATAGTTTTATATCCATATAAGAAAACATGGCACAAGTCAATCTACAAAGTTTGTCCCTTATATCCAAGTTGGATGGAACAAACTATGTATCATGGTCTATGAAATGTAGTCTACTTCTATGAAGAGAAGGTCTGTGGAACATAACTGAAAACCCACCAAACATAGAAGAATGGGATCCAGAGATAGAGGAAGATAGACAAAAAATAAAAGACTTTAAGCATAAGAATGAACAAGCTCTTTGCATAATAGGACTAACACTGTCTGACCAGCAACTTGTTCATATCCACGGAGAACAAATGGCTGTTGGGTGTTGGCAGAAGCTGAAGAGGATTTATGTCCGAGATAACGTTGGTGCTCATATAAATCTAACACAAAAGCTTTTCAGGACGCATCTCCAGACGAATGGTGATAAGCTTGTCTCCTTAACCCTGGTTGGGGAACACAGGCTTAACATGAACCAGTGCAATGGGTTGTCTTCAGAAATTGTGAATGCCCATCACTAGAGGCTTTCAAGAAGAGACTGGATAATCATTTGTCTGAAATGGTATAGCATCTCCTGCTTGTGCAGGGGGTTGGACTGGATGATTTCCAAGGTGCCTTACAACTCTATTCTGTTCTGTTATTCTGCTATTTCTATACATCAAGATTTGATTCCTTGCTTTCCTTCCCTTATTTATTTCATCGTTTTCATGCCTCATTTCTGTAAATCAAGGAGGGTTGGATATATTTATTTCTTTAAGTTTTATCCTGCCTTTCTTACTTAAGTTATTGAGAGACTCAAAGTTACCCATTTGGTTTTCATGACTAAGTCAGGATTAGAACTCACAGTGTCCTGGTTTCTAGGTCAGCACCTTAACTACTATACTAAAGTGGTTGTATATTATTAAATCATTCTCAGAAAGAGGCTATGAAAATTGATGTGTCCTTGGAGTGATATTGAGTACCATTTATTTTCTTAGTAAACCATAGATTGCAAACTGCCTTGATCACCACTAAAAATAGCCAGAAATTTAAAACCTTCCCCATTAGAAAGGTGATCATCCATGATCTATTGCAAAATAAAACAACAGCTCTTACCAGCATCCAAATGTCCAGCTTATCCAAATTTCTAACCCATACTTGTCATTTAAAACCCCACCACTGGAAGGCTTACCTGTCTGGTGAATGTCTTTTTCTGTCCTGCTGGACAAGATGACAGCAATGATTGAAGAAGCATCCTTCCTTCCTTTTTATATGTGTGTCTCTGCCTCCGTGTGTGCGTGTGTGTTTGTGTGTGGGGGGGCATGCAATAAGGTCACCACCCTTCTTGCTAATGGGGCGGGTGGAATTACTTGCAAAGGAGGATGAGTTACAGCAAAGGAAAGGAAAGAGAAGCAGGTCAGAAAGGCTAAGTACAGACAGTGCCTGTATACATGTGCGAGAAAGGAATGGGTGAGCAAGCAAGAGTTACACAAGTCTTAGGAAATCATCTTAGCAGAAGCCACCTTTTTAGACAAGGAAGTAATCTGTCAATCTTCCCTTTCCTGGTCTTGTTGGCATCCAGGTCCGGATGTAACCACTAGGCTCTTTTCCCTTCAGAGAGATCTCCAAGGTCCCTTCCAGATCTATTCTGATTGGTTGATATATAGGTGCTTGCTACCAACACTAAAGAGGTGGGCTATTTTTCCTTAATAAAAAAATCTGTCTGCTGCCCCGCTACTTCTCAGAGAAGATTGACTGGTTGATTTCCACTAGCAATTACAATTTCTAACTTTATATATTTGTTAAAAAGTTGCCTGAGCATTTCTCTCTAAGCAAGCAATGAGAAATTTGGTGCAAAACCACCTTGAGTGTGTATTCACACTTTTTTGTATCCTGCTGGTGGGAAGTACTCTTAAAAGCATAGGAGCCACATTGGCATCCAATTAGCTCTTCATCAGCTATTGTTCACCAATTCAACGAGTCCATATTTACCAATCTTCCAGTGTTATATACTTAAAATCCTTACTTCCTTTTCAGAAATAACCTAGAAATAGTGCCAAGTCATGCTGGGTAGCCAATTCCCCAGAAAGATTAAAAAAAGAAAAAAATCATGCATGTTGATGCTCTGAGATTTTCTAAAAAGTAATTTAGAAAATCTTTTCACAGCTTTGTCTGATGTTATCTGCAATTCTGGTTTGTAAAGAAAACAAGGGAATAAGGATGCATAAAACAACTAATAGCCCTACAATCCATCTCACTTTCTCCTCAGATAGAATAAAAATCCTGGGAATTATTCCCTGATCCATTTGGGTTTACAGACTGGATTCTTTTTAGCTCTCAGAAACTTCAAAAATGAGTTTTGAGCTGTCAGGAAATCAAGGAAAAGTACCTGGAGTTTCTGTCTAAGTAAGCACTGCATACACAGGTAGTCCTCAACTTATGACCACAATTGACCCCAAAATTTATGTGGTTAAAAGTGAGAAATTTGTTAAGTGAGTTTTGCCCCATTTTACCACCTTTCTTGCCACTGTTGTTACATGAACCACTGCAGTTGTTAAATTAGTAATACATGTTGTTAAGTGAATCTGGTTTCTCCATTGACTTTGCTTGTCAGAAAGTTGCAAAAAGGGATCACATGACCCTGGGACACTCCAATCGTCATAAATGTGAATCAGTTATCAAGCATCCGAATATAAATCACGTGACCATGGGGATGCTAAAGGGTCATATATGTTGTGAAAAATGGTCATAGCTCACTTTTCTCAGTGTCGTCGTAACTTTGAACGGTCACTAAATGAACTGTAAAGTCAAGGACTACCTGTATATGTCGTCTTCGGAACTGCCGTTGTTAAGCAAGGTGGTTGTTAAGTAAGTTACACCCAATTTTACAACCTTTTTGCCACGATGGTTAAGTGAATCACCTGGATATTAAGTTGAACCACATGGTCGTTAAGCGAATCCGGTTCCCCCCTCCCCTCATTGACTTTGTTTGCTGGAAACCAGCTGGGAAGGTGGCAAATGGAGATCACGTGGCCTCAGGACACAATAACTGTCATAAACATATGTCAATTGCTAAGTGCCTGAATTTTGGACTGTAGGGACATTGCAAAGATAGTCATAAGTTACTTTTTTCAATGCCACCTGTAATTTTGAACAGTTGCTAAATGAAGGGCTAAAAGTCAAGGACTTGCCTGTACTTACCTTTAAGCTTAGTTCAAATTAAATATAGCTAATATGATTATCCTCCACTCACTTTTTCCTAATTTCCCTTGCCTAATGATATGTTCTGGACATTCCACCCTACAGAGATTATAATTTTAATCTTCCCCAGTTTATGATCATGGTTTGCCATTCCCCACCCTTAGAAGCGGTCTTATTAGATAAACATATTCAGTAAAGTAGAACATTTGGAACTCAGGACTGAACTGAGGGGTTCTTGGTATTCTCTGAGCCTGGTTTTTTTTCCCCTTGCAGACATTTCATTACCTACTTTAAGCAGGTACCGTTATCAGTGCTACAGGGAGGATTGATGACGTTATCTCGTTAGGTAATGAAACATCTGTCAGGAAACAGCCAAGCTCTGACAGAACCAATGACCCCCTTAGTTCAACCCTGAGCTACAAATCTCTTGGCCCTCTCTTCCCTTTCCCATAAATATAAATATGCCTTTGATCTAAGTCACTTAGATCAAAGCAGGTTTACTTTGTTTCTGGACATGGCTTTGTCATCACTATAAACACGATCAATTTCGGGAGAACCAGTTGGGTCAGGGCAGGTAGACAGACCAGCTTTGATCAACTTGGCACACTCTTTCTCCCCTTCTCCTGTGTCCATGGTCGAAGGGTGACCCTTCCTCCACTGCTTCAGGACAGGCAAAGCCGCCAGAACTGTACCTTGTCTCCTCACAATGGGAACATCCATGTTTTCTTGCAACACAGAAATAGTTTGGTGTTTTGGGTTCCCCCCACCACCTCCATTTTACTACTCTAGGACAAGGGTCTCCAGCCTTGGCAACTTTAAGACTTGTGGACTTCAACTCCCAGAACTGAAGTCCACAAGTCTTAAAGTTGCTAAGGTTGGAGACCCCTGCTCTGGGATGAGATTTCCTTGCATTAACGGGATCTCACTTGGCTTCTGTTTCTGAGATCAGCTCAAGTTGGCTAATTGCTGTCTGATTTCATTCTCACATTGACCTGGGAGAAGGTCCAGCAGAAGAAGTATGGGTAGACCTTGACTTACAACCACAATTGGAACCACAACTTCTGTTTCTAAACAAGGCGGCTGATAAGTGACTTGCAATATGACAATCTTTGTTTTTTGGCCACAGTTGTTAAGTGAATCATGCAATCGTTAAGCAAATCTGTCTTCCCCCATTAACTTTGCCTGCCTGAAGCTCCCTAGGAAAGTTGCAGATGACTGTTTTAAGACCTCAGGGTGCTGCAACCCTCATAAATACCTGCCAGTTGCCAGCACCCAAATCATGGGACCCTGAGGATGCTGCAATGGTTAACAAGTGTGAGGACTGATTGTAAATCACTTTTTTCCAGTGCTGTTATAACTTTGAACAGTGATTAAATAAATAGTTGTTGGTCAAGACTACCTGCTCAGAAGAGGAAAATGCATTGGTCAAATGAAATAGCCAAATTTTAATCAGGGCAGTACAGTACATTCCTCAATTTATGACTACAATTAAGCCCCAAATTTTCATTGCTAAGGACGGCGTTGTGAGTTTTGCTATATTTACACCCTTTTTGGCACAGTTGTTAGGTGAATCATAGCAGTTGTTAAGTGAACCATGCAGTCAATAAGCAAATCAGGGGCCTTCCCCCCCTGATTTGCTTGCCGGAAGTCAGTTGGGGGTGGGGTCAGGAAGGGCGATCACATGACCCAAGAACAGTGCAGTTGTCAGAAATACACATGCCAGTTTCCAAGCACTTAAATTTTGTTCAAGTGATCATAGAAATGCTGCAACAGTCATAAATGTGGAAAACTGTCATAAGTCACTTTTTCCAGGTCCATTTTAAATTTGGACAGTCAGAACTACATTTAAGATGGCATCAGGAAGTATAGTTGATTTGCTGATGAGGAAGAGGTATGAGGTGGAAAAGAGAGGACTTTTTCTGAATTTTCTGGGAAAAAAAGGGAAAGGCTTACCTTGTACAGGGGAGGGATGGCAAAAGAATATGAAGGGACATGAGGTCCTCAAAATGTCTGATCCCACCAAGGCAAGGGGTTCAGCTCTAAGAAAGGGGGTCGATCCAAGCTGAGCTGACTCAGGGATGTGGTGCCAGATGTGGAAACTGAACACCCACAAAGTAAGTAGGAAGAAACCAGCTTTCAAAATTCAAGAAGAAATCCTATCAGGAAATCGGGAACCAAGGATTCCCCCCCCCCATCATAATTTTGTTTTTGGTTTTAGGACGTTGAGTCAACTGAAGAGCCTGAGGCAGAGAGGAGAATTAGCTGAACATATTACTAAATGGAATGCAACTGGAGGAGGCCATTTCTTTCGTCATTCTGCCAGGTCCCAGTTTCACCTCCTGAGGAAACAAAGACCACTACCGATTTGCATGAAGGGCATGATAAGAAGGATGTCCTGACCAACTTACTCAAGTATTGGCTGCGGAATGCTGACAAGGAATTTAAGAGCTGTCCAGGAAACACTTGTCAATTAAGAAATGTCCTACTTTCTATGCTAAGGCTAATAAAGCAAAGAAATGACATGTATTATGATGAGTTTACGACTTGGGTCCCTTCCTTCCCCTTCCCCTTTTCCAAAACGTCTCCAGAATAAGGGTAGTGTGAGAAAAGCCCACAAACGTATTGTATAGATGTGAGGAGGCAGTTGAGGGCATTGAGAGGTTTCTGCATTTGTTTTTATGTTTTTATTTATTGGTTGCCAGATGCCCAGGATTATGTTGCATGAGATGGGAGGCTATATAAATCTTTTAAACAAATAATCAAATAAATAAATAAAATATTCACTCTGCATGGGTGCAGTCTTTTGTGATGACAGGGCAACATCAGGCTTTCTTATCTGGGATCAGTTCTGGCTTATGGAGTGAGTAGAGAACCCTCATGGTTGGTCATTTGTGACCTTGATCGCTGCCTCCTCCAGAATGGTGACTAATTGGATCTAGGAGGTATTCAATACCTCACTGTATAATGAATTGATGTCAATCACCATCAAGAGGGCCAAGGTGCACTGCCTGCTCTGGAGGTCCTCTCTGAATCCATCTGTGTTTGAGTCATATAATCCTACTCAGAGTTCGTCTACAGAGTCTCTCATTAATCTTTTCTAGTTGGGATTCAGACCTGGGCATGATGATACTGAGAGTATTAATGGATGACTTGACTATGTAGAGAATTGCAACTCTTCCAGATCTACTTTGACAATCTTCAGTACCATCAACCATGACATCCTTCTAGATTACCTACAGCAGTTGGGAGATAGAGGCACTGAATTGAATGGATCTGATTCTACGTCAGTGGACAAGTCCAATCAGTATCTGGGAAGTTCATCACTGGAAACTTTCCAGAAGAAATGGGACTGCCACCTGTCAAAAATGGTGTGGTCCCCTGCTTGGGTGGGGGTGGGGTGGGGGTGGGACTAGATGACCTACAAGGTCCCTTCCAACTCTGTTATTCTGTTAAACATGATACTGTTGAGATGTAATACATTTCACTTCCCTTGGCTTTGCTCCATTGGAGTTTAGGTTTGTTAGGGATTATGGGAATCAATATCCAATACATCTGGACAGCATTAAGTGGAGGCAATCTATAATGCAACTAAATTCTTTATTATTCTCGAGTTATTATCCCTAGTTGAGTTAATTTCCTAACCATCCAGTTGACATGTTGAGTATTATATGAGATGAAACGCAGTCCTTTTGAAGCAACTTATGTTGGTGAAGATTACCCCAATCTTTTATGTGGAAAAAATTCCTAAGATATAGGTCCAGAAAAGATCTATTCCTACAAATTTGACAGGACATGATGCCATGCATAAATTATGTGATTTTGCTCTTTATTTTAAATACAGTTTGGGTCAGGAAGTTGTGAACAGGGCTAGGATGCTCTCATGATCATTATTTATTCTAAGCAAATGTTTTGCACAATTGCTATCAACAGAAGTGTAATATTTATTTCCAGTTCACTCTGTTACTACTTTGCCTATCTTTTTTGAGCAGGGTGAAGATTCCAAGGCACAATGCAATATTTACAGAAATTTAATTTCTTCTGGAAGGAAGTCAATAGAAGCCTCTAGAATTTCCTAACAGTAGGATTTGTTTGCAAATATAAAAGTTAAGAATAGGGAAGTCAAAACTCAAAATGACCAAAAATAAACCAAATTCATTGACCTGCACCCTATCTCTGAAAGTGGGTGAAAATAAGAGGTTGGATGAATGGTGCCCTGTGAGGTTTGATCCTCTATCTCCTACTCTTTAACATTTATGTGAAATTCTTAAGGAAGATCATCAGAAGGTTTAGGCTTCAGATCTCATCAATAGGCTGATGACACACCCAAATGTACATCACCACTTGTTTGTTTTTTCGTGGCTATGAGTATTTAGGTGGGGCGGAACAGACTGAGGTTAAACTCTCACAAGATAGAATTATAGCTTGTTCATTGTGAGTTCTCAGAATCTCCAGTTGTATTTCTTAATAGGGTGCCAGTACCATATCAGGCTTGGGAGCTGGTAATCTTCCCGGACTAATGACTATTGTCTATTGCCTGACAGTTTCGGTCTCGCTTAGGAGTGAATGATCTTGCAACACTGACTTGTGCCATCATCGCCACTTGGCTGGAGCACTGTAATATGCTGTACATGGGGCCACCTTTGAAGACTACACAGAACTTCAATGAGTACAATGCAGTGACCCAATTATTGATGTGCCAACATGAGCCTATTAAACTTACAGTCTAATGTTGCACTGGCCTTCTATTAGCTTCCGTGTTCAAACTGAAGTGCTGTTTTCTAACTTTGAAGACCTACATGGCTTGATTCCAGAATAAGTCCAGGGCCATCTCCTCCTACATTCATGATTAATTTGCCCAGCGAGGAGGAGCTCCCGGGGGTATCGATTAGAAGTCCCCCATTCAGTGAGATTAGGAAGGAGCAGGTGCTCAAATCTTTGGCAGGATCATCAGCTGCCTTGAAACAATAAAAATTACAATCCTCTAAGAGGGTCTTTGGTTTGCAATGCAGGTAGTCCTCGACTTATGACTGCAGTTGAGCCCAAATTTTTGGCTGTTAAGCAAGACATTAAGTGAGTTTTGCCCCACTTTATGACCTTTCTTGCCATACTTATTAAGTGAATCACTCCAGTTGGTAAGTTAGTAACCCAGTTGTTAAGTGGGTCTGGCTTCCCCATTGACTAGTCAGAAGGCTGCAAAAGGGGATCACTGCAACTGTTGTAAATACGAGTCAGTTGCCAAGCATCCGAATGTAAATCACATGACTATGGAGATGCTGCAAACAGTCATAAGTGTGAAAACTGGTGATGTCACTTTTTTTCAGTGCTGTTGTAACTTTGAATGGTCACTAAATGAACTGTTGTAAGTCGAGGACGACCTGTAAGTGCCAGTTGCCAAGGGCCCAAATTTTGATCACGTGACAGTTGGGATGCTGCAATCCTCATAAGTACAAGGACTCATCATAAGTCACTTTTCTCAGTGCCGTTGTAACTTTAAATGGACACGAACTGAGTGTTTCCAACTTGAGGACTTCTGTGTGGGCACCACAGAATCTATCTATGCCATTGCTTATCATGGTCTTTCTGGTATGCTTTGCAGAAGTACTTTTAATAAAAGGCACTTTTCTTACCTCTTTTTTTTTTTGAAAATTTTAAAAACAAACATAAACAAACAAAACATAGAACATAAAAACATAAACATCTTTTTTGAAAGCAGCCTGATCCTGGGTTACATCTCTTCATGCAGACACAAATTCAAATTCATGCTCATTTTTATATTCCATTCAATATCTTATTACCATTCTACATTTTCTATATGACTTCTCCCCTCTTTCAACTTTCTTAATTTTATTTTATTTATTTCATCTCCGTTCAAATTATCATACTTATATTCTTTGTCTGTCCCGTTTCAGCTGTCTATTATCTTTTCTCATTAAGCAAAATTTCTCCTGTGATCACTGATTGGAGTATGACGCCTTTATATCTTTCCCCTAAAATTATAACACTTAATATAATACATAACTTCCATTCGGATTCTGCTTGGTACATTCTAAAACTACACAATATAGTTTAAAAAGAAAAAATTATGAATATATAACATAATTAAAACAACAATTCATACCAATTCAATTCTATCATTAATATTAATATTCATGTAAATCTTGAACATTTTACACATTACTTTTCAAATAAGTATCATACTTCTATGGAAACACTTATAAACTTTCCATAATTACTTCCTTCCCACTTCACTTATATTTTATAAAACGTTGAGTGGTTAAAATGTTCCCATTCCTTCCTAGTTCAATTCTCTCATTTATTTCATTTCATTTATTTTGTTCACAAAAGTTTCACTAAATTACACTAACTATTTTATTCCATTTTTAAATCAAATGTTGTTTCCAATTTTCTAACATTATTTCTATTACAAATATAACAATACAATCTTATGTACCTTTACAGAATCCCTTTTTCAGTTAATTTTTCACCCATTATCTCTGAATAAATCCTGTTTCTTTACATCTTGCTCCAAACCTTTGTAACTTCTCTTCCCTTCCTTCTTCCCTTTCTTCTCTCTCTCCTTTTTACCCCGCTGTCTCTCCAAATCCATTTCCCTCTTCTGTATTCCCCTTTTCTGTTGCTTTCCAACATTATATCCCTTTTTCACATTATTTTTCCCTTTTTTGGCTTTTTTAGGTCTTAGATTCTCCATTCTCTTTCCCCCCTTCCCTTTTCTTCCCCAGATTTAAATTCGATTTTCAGTTCGTCCAGTTCATTCAGTTCATCCAGAGGTGATGCTATTCTAGAGCTTTTTTTAAAAAACAACAAGTACCCAATTGTTTTTAGTCATTCAAATATGATTTCCAAAAATCCCCAAATCATCAAACAATCCAAATATACACAAGCTGTTTCTTTTAACACTTTCTTCTTTTTTCACTTTCTCTTCTTGGGGTTACTATTTAGTTGAAAAGTTCCAGTTAAAATGTATCCTTTAGAAGTCTTGTTAAGATTTAATTTTAAGTTCTTTTGAATTCCAAGCAGTCTCCTCCTTCCAAGTCCTGCCCTTATTCTTTTCCTCTCCCTTCCCACTTATAGCAAAAAAAGGATTTTTTAGTGTACAGAAATCTTTATTGTCCCTTTGGCATTTAATTATATTTCCAGTTTAATTACCTGTTGATGCCAAAGTGGATTTTTCCGATTTCTTTATTCAGATCTTCTCGTTATCAGCATGAGGAAGGAGAATGAAAAGAAAAAAAACGTTCCCTCTTCACTTTCGTTCGCTGCTTCTGATCTTCTTTGGGAGCGATGTATCTTTTGCAAAATTTAAATTCCAGGGTACCTTGGTTGTTACTTTTTGTCCCGGTCAGCCAAAAACTTTCACTTCTTAACTTCCTCCTGCACTTTCTTTTCCAGCTGAGTACTTCTTTGAGGCGGCCATTTCTGACCACCGCTCTTACCGCCTTTGGGAAAGGGAGTTTAGACAGCTGAGGAGGAGATGTGCAGGTCCCCTTGACCCTGCTGGGTCTCCCCTGTCTTCACCACCTCCACAGAGTGGCTTAGCCCTGAAGCCAGCTGGCTTGGGGCACTCCAGCGGTGAGCCCAAGCAGAAACCACGCACGATTCCTGCCTAAGCCCTGCAAATCAGAAGTCCCACTTTTCTTACCTCTTTGACCCATTTGGCTTGAGATGTTATCCCATCTTAAGCAAGAACAATTATCCTCTTGTCTTTGTTGGGAATATGTGCAAAATCTGAGGGGTGTGAGTAGTCAGGAAATGAGATTGTGCACACTCCAACCTGCCCCACTACATCATCCAATTCTGGGATTTATCAAGTGTCACTTGGAGAGGTAAAATCCAGAATGAATTGACATGTACACGATCGAGTGGGCGTAGGATTACTAATCAACCCATTATGGTTCCAGATGTTGGGAATGGGGATGAATGAAAGTTTTGGACCTGTAGCACACCTGTAAGTTTAATTCAAAAATTGTGGATAATTCCGCGAGGAAGCAGGTGGCCGTGATAAGAGGGGTGTACGTGAACATGTCCTTCAACCTACATTCTTCTGTTTGTCTGAACTCAGTACAATGATGGAGGAAGTTTGAAAAACAGTGCCCCTAAGCTTCCTTCTTCTTTAATGTTTAGCCAACACTTTGTCCACTTGATAGAGATAAGCTGATAAATGTGTTTTTAGGAAATGTGAGATTGTTCTCTCTTGGGGACACTCTTCCCTGTGCCACAATCTGATTTGCACATACAGTAGTGGCTATAGGTTGTGTGAGTTTACACTATAATCGACCCTCTGTTTATCAGCTTGAATGTCCTCTATGTCCCTTCCATGGGGAAAGCAAAGATGCCTCTAGACTTCTAGATGAGGCCAGTTCTCTCGCAAGGAAGCCAGAAAATGATCCCAGCAAGGGATCAGCAAGGAGATTCTTAATATCCTGATGGAGCAGGATCCTTTCTTTGACTCAGCAGACTTTTGAAACAGGATATGAGTAAGAATAACAGAAAACAGAAGAACAGAATTGGGACCTTGGAGGTCTTCTAGTCCAAACCCCTGGTTAGGCAGGAAACCCTACACCACTTCAGAAAAAAATGATTGCCCAATTTCTTCTTAAAAATTGGAAAACTTGCAACTGTTGCAAGGCAAATTATTCCACTGATTCACTGATCTAACTGTCAGGAAATCCCTCCTTAGTTCTCTGTTGCTTCTCTCCTTGATTAGTTTCCATCCATTTCTTCTTGTCCTGCCTTCAGGTGCTTTGGAGAATAGCTTGACTCCTCCTTCTTTGTGGGCAGCCCTTGAGATATTGAAACTCTGCTATCATGTCACCCCTAGTCCTTCCTTTCATCAATCTAGACATACCCAATTCCTATACCACAATAGGGCCATAGAAGCAGGGGTGGGATTCAAATATGATGGGAGGGAGGGGAGGAAGCGGGAGGGGAGGGGAGAGAGGGAGAAAAAGAGAGAGAAGAGGAAAGAGATTCAGTTACGGGTGTAGGGATGGAGATCGTTTCATTTTTTAAAAGCAATGAACATCAGTTTTAGCTGTAGCTCAGGGATGTCAAACTGGATTTCTTTGAGGGCCGGGTCAGCATTGTAGTTCTCCTCCAAGGGCCGGCCAGGGTGGGGAGACTGGACCGACACCTGCACCATTCTGCCAGCCAAAACAGGTCACTGAGGGGGGCCTCGCACAGCCCCCCTGCACTTGTTTTTGGCCTGGACAATCAAAATGGGGGCATGGGGGGGCATCATGCAGCCCGTACACCCCATTTTGGCCTGCAGATTGCTGCAGGAGGCTGTCCAGGCTGAAAACAGGGCAGGGAGTGCATGAGGGTCCCCGCGCCCCTTTTCAGCTGCCAGAGGCACCATGGGATGCTCCTGTGCTATTTCCAGGCCAGCTCCATTGGCCAGATTTAAGTACTGGGCAAGCTGGGACTGGCCCGCAGGCCTTTGATACCCCTGCTCTAGCTGCACTAAAATATGCATTGTAGTGACATTCTATCTGTCCTGCTCAACACAGGTGCTGCACAGAAACGCCATCTTCCCCTTGTGGCAAATGCCACATTTCTGACTTCAGCAGAGCCAAGTCCATGCAGTTCATTCAGCTGATATCAAGGCTGTTCTGCAAGGCAGCATAAGCTGCTTATCTCTTTGGCAATTGCCAGCTGGAGAGGAATCAACCTTTGGAGATTGCCGTACAGATTTTGTACTATATTAGTGTTGTGAATGAATAATACCAATAAAGTATCTTGAGCTTGAAGTCAAGTGCAAGGGTTCTGGCCCTGCACTTCTGATTGGCTGTTAATGGCAGGATCGGATTGGTCCGTTCAGAAGCATCTGATTGGCCATTAACAGGCTATTGCTATTGGTTAACGGAGCTAGCGCTCCAGGTTTGCTATTGGTTGAACAGTTAATAAGTTGCCTATATAAGGAAGGCTATAGCAGCCCTCCATTTTGAGCTGTCACAATATGTAAATAAAGAGTTTGAAGTTCACTGTTTCTACCGGCTCGTCTCCATCATTCGCACTCATGCTCCAGACTTAACACTGACGACGAGGATGGGATTGGATGACATCAGAGCCAACTAAGACAACTAAGCACGTGGCTGAAGCGCACAACGGCGGAACCATGTCCGGCGGCGTAGTACCACCTGCTCCGTTCGATCCAGCTCAAGAGGACTGGGAGTCCTACATGGATCGTTTTCAAATGTTTTTGGAAACGAATAATCTGAAGGATGCCACACCCGGGAAGAAATGGGCAGTATTCCTAACGCAGAAGGGCAGCTACCGACGGCCCACCATGAGGACCTCTCTTTGTCGTCAGACAGCGACGAAGAAGAGGTCCATCGCCTGCGGTCCAATCGGGAACGATACCCAAAGTCCCAGCAACCATGTGCTGGCTGTGGGGCCAACCATTACCGCTCCGACTGCAAATTCCGCAACGCACTCTGCCACAAGCGCGGGAAACGAGGCCACATCGGATGAGTCTGCAGAAGCCTCCTCGGACCCAGCCAGACCTCGAAAGGAACCAATCTCCGCCAATCGAAAGGGAATCACCCTGTAAGGCGAGAACTAGTAAACCACTCCTACAGAAACCGACCCGTGAATCGTCTAGCGAGACGGGAAGAGGCCCACCAAACACTCACTATTGGCCATGCCTCTTCACTAGACGCTAAGAAAATTCGGGTCAACGTGAAGATTGAAAATCGGCTGTGCCAAATGGAAGTTGACTCGGGATCGTCTCTTTCAATGGTCTCATGGAAGACCCTCAAGCAACCCATCCCCACTATCCGGCGCCAAGACCTTCAATTCCAATGGCTTGTGTTAAAGGACTACCAAGGGAACCGAATTCCAGTTGCAGGATCCAGTTGAGTCTGGGTTGCATTCAAGAACTGCACGGCATACTTACCCCTGATGGTGATCGATAAGGACTGGCCTAGTCTGTTAGACCTGCAATGGTTCGCACCACTCGGCATTGAAGTGGCAGGCATTAACCGAATCGGCGGCAGTGACTGGGAGGAAGACCTCGCCCACGAATTCAGGGACGTCTTCAAGGAAAAGCTAGATGAGTACAAGGGGACCCTGATATCCTTTAGCCTTAATCCAAAGATAGCTCCCATCCGCCTTAAACCTCGTCGAGTTCCATTCGCTCTAAAGCCAAAAATTGACAAGCAGCTTGATAAGTTGATTGCCCAGGGAGTGTTAAAGCCAACTGACCACTCCCCATGGGAAACGCCGATTGTGACACCAATTAAGCCGGACGGCTCCATTAGAATTTGTGGGGACTACCAAGCCACCCTAAACCACGCCCTGCAACAGAACCCATATCCGGTGCCGGTGGTACAACACCTCCTCCATTCCCTGGGGGGCGGAAAAGTCTTCGTGAAACTAGATTTAACTCAGGCTTATCAGCAACTGCCAGCTGACGAAAAAACGGCACAGGCACAGACTATCGTAACACACCGAGGTGCCTTTAAGTGTACGTGGCTTCAATTCGGAGTCAGTGTGGCCCCGGGGATCTTTCAGAGCCTAATGGAGAGCCTATTGCAGGGGATCAAGGGCGTTGTCCCCTATTTTGACGATGTGCTCATTGCCGCCCCCACTCCAAAAATCTTACAGGAGCGTTTAAGACTGGTATTACGAAAATTCCAGGAAGCAGGCTTGAAAGTCAAAAGAAATAAGTGCAAATTGTGTACCGATTGTGTTGAATTTTTAGGGTATTTAATTGACAGTCAGGGTATTCACCCTACCGATAGCAAATTGAGAGCAATAAAAAACGTTCGCAGACCCCAGAACAAGACCGACCTCCAGGCATTCTTAGGCCTCACCAATTTTTACAATGTATTCTTGCCGCACAAGGCGACTGTCGCTGAACCTTTACATCGTCTATTAGATAAAAAACCGATTTGGTTATGGGGTCACAAAGAAGAGCAGGCGTTCCGTAATGTGAAAAAACTACTGACTTCGGACACTGTACTAATGCAGTACAATGAGACTTTGCCAATAAACATTACATGTGATGCATTGCCTTTTGGAGTGGGCGCCATTTTAAGCCATGTGTTACCTAATGGTAACGAAGCTGTCGTGTCCGCAAAAGAGGCCAGGAGTCGGTGACTTAGTTTAAAGCTCTTTATTTTAAAGTTGAGAACCGAACCGGCGAAAAGGAAAAAGCCCGTGGCTTTTATCCTTTTCGCCGCGGTGGCCGCGGCCAATGGCAGCGTTTCAAGTCTCCCGCTCTTGGAGTGAGCCAATCACGGGAGACTTTCAACGGGCCAATCGGCGCGGCTCGCCTGGCCAATTAGAAATCCCCGCGCTTTAGCCAATCAAAGCGTGGGGATTTCGAGTATGTAAATTAGGGACAGAACACCCCTCCCCTCTTGGTACAGTCTTTACGTTGCGTAGTCACGCAGGTAGGCGGGGCTCTGTCTAGTCCTACTTGACCTGCGCAACTCAGTTGCAAGCTGGATTTCGACCGGAGCGGTCGAGTTTTTGGCCGCTCCCTCTTCTGTGCGAACCGGTTGGATGATCGGGCCGGTTCTTTCTCCGTGGCTCCCACCTGGGCCTTCCGGGTTGGTTGAGCTACGGGTCTCGCCGCTCCCGCTTGGTCTTTCCAAGTCGGTTGAGCTGGCTTGGTGTTTCTTCTCCGGTGGGGGATCGCGATGGCTGCGTTCCGGTAAGTACTGCTGGTTTATTTTTTCTTGCGTTTGTTTATTCGGGTATTCCCTCCCCCCTTGGTTTGTTTCTTGGGAGGTGGATTCTGTTGCCGACCGTGACCTGAGTTGGTCAATGTGTCGTTTCCAGGCTCGCCCATCTGTGGTTTGGAGCCGGTATGAGCGCGGGCCTATGATTTGGGTGATGACGGCTGGGATCCATAGAGGGTCCCCTGTCAGGTTTTTCGCATACACGAGGTCTCCGGGTGCGAATGTTCGGTATTTTGAACTTGAGTCTGGGGGCCGCTCTGGGTTATATGTTGGGTGTAACCTGTCGAGTGGGGACCTCAGCTTCCTACCCATTAGTAATTCGGCTGGGCTTTTGTTGGTAGTGGTGTTCGGGGTGATATGTTGTATAAAGAGGAGTCTGTTAATTTTGTCTTGGATCTCCCCGTGGTCCATTTTCCGGATGGTTTTTTTGGTAAATTGTACCATCCGTTCCGCCCTACCGTTCGCCGCCGGATGCGCCGGTGCTGTTAATGCGTGGCGGATTCCCCTCTCCGCCAGGAATCTCTCGAAGTCGAGGGAAGTAAACTGGGGCCCGTTGTCGGAAACGACGACGTCTGGGAGGCCGTGTGTTGCAAAGAGTTTGCAAAGTTCTTTGATTACGGCTTCTGTGGTGGTAGATTTCATGTTGCTTACCTCCAACCAGTTGGAGTAAGCGTCAACTGTTATTAGAAAGGTATGCCCATTAGTGGGACCGGCAAAGTCCAAATGGATTCTGGACCAGGGCCCCCTCGGTGTTTCCCACTCTAGGATGGGTGCTGCGGGTGGGCTGGGTCTAGTCTCCTGGCATCGCTGGCACCTAGCTACCCAGGCCTCTATCTGTTTGTCCATCCCTGGCCACCAAGCGTAACTTCTGGCCAGGGCTTTAGTTCTGATGATGCCAGGATGCCCCTCATGCAACAATTCTAAGACCCTCCTTTGCAGCCTGTCCGGGATGACCACCCTGTCACCCCATAAGATACACCCCTTAAGTAGCGAGAGTTCGGTTTGGCGGTTTTTAAATGTCTTAATGGATTCGTCATTGTCCCTTTCTGGCCAACCTTTTTCCACCCAATGCAAAACCCGCGCCAGACGCCTGTCTTTAATAGTCTCCCGGGCAATGTCTGACGCGGTTATGGGCAGGTTGGGCAGGCTTTCGATGTTCAGGGTGTTTGTCGTTGGTGCTGGGTCAGGGTCGGAGTCTGGTAACGGCGAGCGGCTTAAAGCGTCCGCGTGCAAAATCTTCTTACCCGGCTTGTGTATTAGTTCGTAGCTGTAGGCTGCCAGGAACTCGGACCACCTTGTCATCCGGGGAGACAAAATGTTCGGGGTGGCTCGATTTCCTGCAAGGATGCCCAGCAACGACTTATGGTCTGTCACAATGGTAAAAGGGCGGCCGTAAAGGTATTCGTGGAACCGCTTAACGGCGGCAACTATAGCCAAGGCTTCTTTGTCCAGCTGGCTATAGTTCCGCTCCGGCTTGGTTAGGGTCCTGGAAAAGAATGCGATGGGTGCTTCTTTTCCGTCCGGAAGGGTATGGCTGAGGACAGCGCCGACGCCGAAAGGTGATGCGTCGCAAGTGACGGCCAGGGGCAAGGTTTCGCTGAATTGGATCAGGACGGCGTCGGAGGTGAGGAGGTCTTTGGTTTTTTGGAAGGCGGCTTGCTCCCGTTTCCCCCAAGTCCAGGTTGCCACCTTATCCAGGAGCCTATGCAAAGGCTCCGCCGCCGTTGCCTTTTGGGGTAGGAAAACATTATAAAAGTTCAGCAACCCCAAGAAAGCCTGTAGTTCAGTCTTAGACCTAGGGGTGGGGGCTTCTTTGATAGCTTTTACTTTTTTACTTGTGGGGTGAATGCCGTGCCGGTCTAGAAGGTAGCCCAAGAATTCCACTCGCTCCGTGCACAGTTGGCATTTCTCCCTTTTTACTTTAAGTCCCGTTTCTTTAAATTTGGTTAAGACCTCTCTGAGTCGGTTTTCTAATTCGGCTTCGTTTGGCGCCGCTACTAATACGTCATCGAAATAGGGCACCACCCCCTTGATGCCCTGCAGCAAACGTTCCATCAGGCTCTGAAAGATGCCTGGTGCCACGCTGACTCCGAATTGGAGTCGGTTGCACTTGAAAGCCCCTCGATGTGTAACGATGGTCTGGGCTTCCACTGTTTTTTCGTCGACCGGCAACTGTTGGTATGCCTGGGCGAGATCGAGCTTGGCAAAGACCTTGCCCCCTCCCAGTGAGTGCAGTAGGTGTTGCACGATTGGGACGGGGTAAGCGCTTTGTTGCAGCGCGCCATTTAGGGTGGCCTTATAGTCCCCACAAATTCTCACTGACCCGTCTGGCTTGACCGGGGTCACTATTGGGGTCTCCCATCTGGCATGGTCTATAGGTTGTAACACCCCCTGTTTGACGAGCTTGTCAATCTGCTTGTCAATCCTAGGTTTTAGGGCGAATGGTACCCGCCTCGGTTTTAGTCACTTGGGGGGGACGCTAGGGTCTAGATCAAAAGAGATAAGGGGCCCCTGGTACTTGCCCAGGCTTCCGTCGAAGACCTCCCGGAACTCCTGGGCTAGCCGCTGTTCCCAACCGTCGTCGGTGACGTGGTTGACTCCCGTGAGGGCAATGTCGAGCGGGGCGAACCATTGTAAGCCCAGCAGGCTTGGGCGGTCGCGATCGATGATTGTGAGTGGGAGTTGTTCGGTGCGGCCCTTGTATGTCACATTAAAGTTCTTGGTGCCCACTACCGGGACGCGGTTTCCCTGGTAGTCTTTTATAATAAGTCTTTGGACGTTTATGTTCCTCCTATGGAGGGTGGGCACTAACCGTTTTATTTCGTGCCATGCAATCATGGAGAGGTAGGACCCGGAGTCCACCTCCATTTTGCATGGTCGTCCTTCAATATGGACCTCTACGTGTACCTTTCTGGCGCCGTCGGAGACGGCGTGGCCGATGGTTACCGTCTGGTGGGTTTCTTCCTTGCGCCGGTTGTCGCCGCCTCTCGATGGTCGCTGGATTCGGTCCCACCGGCTGTCCGATTGGCGATCTCTGGTCCTGGGCGGTGGGCTTTCCCTCTTACGATCGTGTTGGTCCCATCTGGGTGGACTGCGAGTCTTCTTTTGGCGGCAAACCCGGGCGATGTGTCCCCTTTTATCACAATGCCGACAGATAGAGTCAAAAAATCGGCATTCTGATCTGGGGTGGTCGCCGCCGCAGCCAACACAGTTGGTCCTCGACCTACGACCTCTCCGGTTCCGTTGGTCGCCGTGCCCCGTCTGGACTCGATGTATATCTTCTTCGTCTTCGGACGTGCTGGATGTAGAATGGAAATCGCCGTAGTGTGCGGTTGTTTCGTTTTTTGGGTCGGCCGACCTCGCCGGGTTGTTGTTTCCGCCCTTTGCGTCTGGTTTTCGCATGCTGTCAGCGGAAGTGCGGGTCGCTTCTGCGGCTGCGGCTGCGGTGAGGGCGTCTGCTAGGCTGATGTCGCCCTTGGCCATAAGCCGGCTCTGGAGTGCAGGGTCCCATAGGCCGAGTACGAATCGGTCTCTTAGAAGGCTATTCAGGCCGTCAAATTCGCAGAGCCCTCCTAGGCGCCGCAGCTCGGCGACGAAGTCGCTCAGTTTTTCACCTGGTTTCTGGTCCCGCCGGTAGAATTCGTTGCGCCGGATCAGGATTGGGACCTCGGGGGCGTAATGTCGCCGAAGGATAGGTTCGAGGACGTCCCAATCCATGGCGGTTGCGTCGGCCGGCTTGGCCAATGCTTTGGCCATCTGGAATACTTCGGTTCCGCAATGCGTAAGGAAAACGGCGCGTTTTAGCGGGCCCGGGGCGTCCTTCATTCCGGTGCACTCGAGGTACATGCGGAATCGGTCTGAGAATGATTCCCAGTCCTCGGTGGCGGGGTTGAAGGGGGCGGGCGGTGCGATTTTCGCCATGTCGGTGCCAAGTCTGGCTCTTGTCAGACACGGGGTTCGGTTCAGGGTCTGGATCCCATCCTCGTCGCCAGTGTCGTGTCCGCAAAAGAGGCCAGGAGTCGGTGACTTAGTTTAAAGCTCTTTATTTTAAAGTTGAGAACCGAACCGGCGAAAAGGAAAAAGCCCGCGGCTTTTATCCTTTTCGCCGCGGCGGCCGCGGCCAATGGCAGCATTTCAAGTCTCCCGCTCTTGGAGTGAGCCAATCACGGGAGACTTTCAACGGGCCAATCGGCGCGGCTCGCCTGGCCAATTAGAAATCCCCACGCTTTAGCCAATCAAAGCGCGGGGATTTCGAGTATGTAAATTAGGGACAGAACAGAAGCCCTGTTGCTTACTTCTCAGAGACACTCTCAAAAACTGAGCGAAATTACAGCCAGATCGATAAAGAAGCCCTGGCGATCGTATCAGCTGTTAAAAGATTTCATGAGTAAGTGTACGGCTGGGTTTTCACCATTGTAACTGACCACAAACTATTGTTGGGGATCATTGCTGGGGACAAGCCAACTCCCCACATACTTTCTCCCAGAATGACCCGCTGGTCAGAATTCTTGGCTGCCTACAATTATCGGCTACAATATCGTCCCAGTAAAGCCATTCCCCACGCCGACGCGCTGAGCCGTACACCGCTCCCTAAAACTATCAACGATTCTGCACCAACGATGACAGCATTGCAGATCGAGACACTCCACACACTGCCATTAACAGCCCGTGACATCACGAGAGAAACAAAATGCGACCCCATCTTAGCACGAGTCCTCACATGGGTGGAACGCGGATGGCCATTGGACCAAGTACCAGATGACTTTGCACCATTCAAAAGTCATCAAACAGAATTGTTCTCAAAGAAGGGCTGTATCATCTGGGGCAATAGAGTCGTTATCTCAGAACGACTCCAACAGACATTGCTAAGAACCTTGCACGATGGCCACCCTGGCATCGTGCGCATGAAGGGCCTCGCACGAAGCTACACATGGTGGCCAGGAATCGACAGACAAATCGAATTGTGGGTTAAAACTTGCAGGAGATGCCAGGAAGTAACCAACGCTCCACCAAAGGCAACCCCAACTGAATGGGACACGCCGCGGGGACCCTGGTCCCGCATCCACCTGGACTTTGCCAGGCCAACCAAAGGCCACACGTTTTTGCTAACCATCGACGCCTACTCGAATTGGCTTGAGATTCACTGAATGAGCAACACGACCACTGACGCGGTCATCAAAAGACTGGAAAGACTGTTTGCAACCCACGGATAACCAGACGTTCTGGTATCCGACAACGGGCCCCAGTTTACCGCGCTGTCTTTTGAGCAGTACCTGGCTGACCGTGGTATCCAACATGCGCTCACTTCACCTACACACCCTGCTGCCAACGGTAGGGCTGAGCGCATGGTACAATTCGTCAAAAAGACTCTTCAAAAGATTGACTACAACAACATCGACGAGAAAATCAACCGGATCCTTTTCCTACAGCACATCACACCTCACAGTGTCACCAACAAAACTCCCGCTGAGCTGCTAATGGGACGAAAGCTCCGCTCCCACCTTGATCGGTTACACCCAGCCTATGAACCGGAGAAACCACTCGGATCCAGCGGCCGATGCCGTACCTTCCAGGTAGGCGATTTAGTATTCGCTAAAAACTTATCGGGTGATCCGCTGTGGGTAGAAGAGACCGTAATCCGCGTAACTGGCCCAAGATCATATCTCGTTCAGTGCCCTGACTACAGACTTTGGAAGCACCACATAGATCAACAACGATTGCGGCTACCGTCACGCACTTCCGAACTCCCTTATGACCAAACTGAGGGGGGGGGAGATACAGAGGAAAGCAAATTGCAATTAGAGGGAAACCTTTTTGAAGAAACTGATAATGGGACTGAAATGCAGGAACAGGAACCAGGGACCGGAGTGAGTTCAACTCAGGGAGTGGCCAGTGATATTGGTGATGACGGGAACGCGAACTTGGAACCAGAGGCACCCCTACTGATAAACAACGATCTACCTCAGCAGAAGTGCAGCCAACCGCCAGGCACTTTGCGAAAATTGAAAGACTAACAAAACAGCCGTCCTACCTTAAGGACTATGTTACCGTGCCCCATGGGCAGAAGCCGGGGGAAAGGGGTGTTGTGAATGAATAATACTAATAAAGTATCTTGAGCTTGAAGTCAAGTGCAAGGGTTCTGGCCCTGCACTTCTGATTGGCTGTTAATGGCAGGATCGGATTGGTCCGTTCAGAAGTATCTGATTGGCCATTAACAGGCCATTCCTATTGGTTAACGAAGCTAGCGCTCCAGGTTTGCTATTGGTTGAACAGTTAATAAGTTGCCTATATAAGGAAGGCTATAGCAGCCCTCCAGTTTGAGCTGTCACAATATGTAAATCAAGAGTTTGAAGTTCACTGTTTCTACCGACTCGTCTCCATCATTAGCACCCATGCTCCAGACTTAACAATTAGCAGACTCTAAAACCTCGCAACTGATTGGTCCAGATGGACAGCGACCTGATTGGTTGAGACCCCGGCCGTGATTGGAGCGCTAGGAATCTACCGCGATCAGCCGTGCCGATCGTGGGAGATTCAAAGTGCTGCCATTGGCTGCCGAGCCGCGAGCCAGTCCTTTATGAGGGGCTGCCACGGCTTGTATTCTTCAGACTATTCTAATACTAAATGAAGAGCTGAACTCACTAAGATGGTCTTGCGTCTCTGTCGAACCAATCCACCCCAGATCTAACACTGGCAACGAAGGTGGGATTATGAGACAAGGAGACCACCCAGCATATGGCAAAGCGGCACGCGGCAGCAGGCAGCATGGCCAGCATCAACTTGCCACCCGCACCCTTCAACTCCGCTACTGAGGACTGGGAATCCTGTATCGATAGGTTCCAGATGTTCCTCGAGAGTAGCAACCTTAAAGATGCCAATGGCCACAAGAAGCGAGCCGTGTTTCTCACACACGGTGGGCTTGCGGTGTTCAAGATGGCCAAAGCCCTGGCCAAAACCAGAGGACGTCAAGACCATGGAATGGGGCGACCTTGAGCCCCTACTATGAAGCCACTACGCCCCCATCGTGCCCAACCTCATCCAGTGGCATGACTTCTACAGGCAGGATCAATGCGAAGGCGAGGGGCTAAGTGACTTCTTGGCAGCCCTATGAGACTTAGGCAGCCAATGCGATTTCGCTGATCTGGATGAGGCACTGTGAGACTGCGTCATCCTGGGGTTCCGAGACCCCCTCCTCCAAAGCCATATCATGGCAAAAGGTGACATCTCCCTCACCGATGCCCTCATCGAGGCTGCCGCGGCTGAGGTGGCCAAGAAGTCAGCAGCTCGGATGCGACAATCGAGCATCACGCCATGACCGGCCACCAGTGAGATGACTGCGACCCCCGAGAGGCGACCCGAAACTGACCACCGAGACACAACCATGCACCACGGCAACATCGACTCCTTCTCAGAGACTGAGGATGATGATGAGGAAATTCACCACCTTCAAGCAGCGCGGGAGTGATGGGAACCACGAGGTCATAAGTCGAGGTTCCAATATGCCGGCTGCGGAGGCGATCACCCCCATTCGGACTGCCGTTTTCTCGACGCCATTTGCCGGCATTGCGAGAAGTAGGGGCACATCGCCAAGGTGTGCCGAAATAAAAGGCACTACAGCCCGCGATGACGAGAAGGCAGCCCCCGGCGACGAGAGAGCAGCCCCTGACGGCGAGAAGGCACCCCCACCAGACATCGAGATCGCCAGATGGAGAGCCGCTGGAGCTGAGAGGGTCAGAACAGGCGGCTCCATGAGTCAAGACAAAGGGAGGAAACACACCAGACCGTCGTCATCGGCCATTCCTCCACAAGCGACGCCAGGAAAGTATATGTGACAGTAGGACTAGTAGACCAGCCATGCGACATGGAGGTGGACTCCAGGTCATTCCTGTCCATGGTTTCATGGTGCACCATCAAACGCCTGGCACCCACCATCCACCGCCATGAACTAGAAGACGAAACACTGATTCTCAAAGACTACCAAGGAAACCGCATCCCAATAGTCAGCAGAGGCCATTTCAAAATCACCTTCAAGGGTCACACCGAAGTGCTACCCCTGACAATCGTCAACCGTGATCGGCCGAGCCTATTGGGACTACAGTAGTTCACACCCCTGGGCATTGAAGTAACCAGCATCCACCACATCGGAGAGACGGACTGGGAAGCAGCGCTCGTGAGGGACTTCCGGGAAGTCTTTGATGATGGCCTAGGCAAGTACTGGGGGTCTCCTATCTCATTCAATATAGACCCAAGCATCGCACCAATCCGCCTTAAGCCAAGGCGAGTGCCATTTGCACTCAAGCCCAAAATCGATGAGCAGCTAGATAAGCTCATCGCACAAGGGGTGCTGGAACCAATCGATCATGCCCGGTGAGAGACCCCCATAGTCACCCCCATCAAGCCAGATGGGTCCGTGAGAATCTGTGGTGACTACAAGGCCACCCTAAACCATGCGCTCCAACAAAGCACATACCCCGTCCCAGTAGTACAGCACCTTCTACACTCACTGGGGGGAGGCCGGATTTTCAGAAAACTCGACCTGGCACAAGCCTACCAGCAACTGCTGGTCGACGCCACAACCGCAGAAGCCCAAACCATCGTAACACACTGGGGGGCTTTGCGCTGCAACTGGCTCCAATTTGGAGTCAGCGTGGCACCCAGGGTCTTCCAAAGCCTCATGGAAAGACTCCTCCAGGGCATAGAGGAGGTGGTGCCCTACTTTGACGACGAGCTGGTGGCTGCAAAAAACGAAAAACAACTGGAAGCCCGGTTGAGGGAGGTACTAAAGAAATTCAGAGACTCGGGACTCAAAGTTAAAAAAAGGAAATGCCAACTACGGGCAGAGAGGGTTGAATTTCTAGGGTACCTCCTAGATAGGCAAGAGATCCACCCCACGGAAAAGAAACTGAGAGCCCTAAGGGAAGCGCCACAGCCCAAAAACAAAATGGAACTACAGGCTTTCTTGGGACTGTTAAACTTTTACAATGTCTTCCTACCTCAAAAGGCGACCATGGCGGAACCATTGCATAGGCTGTTAGATAAAACAGCCACCTGGACCTGGGGAGCATGGGAAGGGAGCGCCTTCACCAACACAAAGAACCTGCTAACATCTGACGCGATACTAATCCAGTACAGCGAGACTCTGCCACTAATAGTGACATGCGACGCATCGCCCTTCAGGATCAGCGCCATTCTCAGCCACCAGCTATTGGACAGGAATGAAGCATCCATCGCTTTCTCATCAAGGACACTTTCAAAACCGGAGAGGAATTACAACCAACTCGACAAAGAGGCCCTAGCAATCATTGCCGGCATCAAGAAATTTCACGAATACCTTTACTGTAGGACTTTTACAATCATCACGGATCACAAGCCGCTGCTAGAGATCTTGGCAGGGAATAAGGCCACACCGAACATTCTATCACCAAGAATGACAAGGTGGTCCGAATTCCTAGCAGCATACAATTACCAGCTGGTCCACCGACCCGGAAAGGACATCGCCCACGCAGATGCCCTGAGCCGCTCACCCCTGCCCGACCTGGAAGATGACCCGGCACCCACGACAGAGGTACTTCAAATAGAAACAATATCCAACCCGCTCGTGACCGCGCCAGACATTGCCAGAGAAACAAATAAAGACAAGCAGCTGGCGCAAATCTTGAGCTGGGTTGAAAAAGGGTGGCTGGAAGGGGACAGGGACGAACTATTCAGACCCTTCCGAAACAGACAAACTGAACTTTTTTCTGAGAAGGGCTGTATACTTTGGGGGAACAGAGTGGTAATCCCGGAAACATTACAGGAAAGGGTGTTGGGGATGCTGCATGAGGGACACCCAGGGATGGTCAAAATGAAAAGCCTGGCCAGAAGCTACGCCTGGTGACCGGGAATGAACAAACAAATAGAAACTTGGGTAACCAAATACAAACAATGCCAGGAATCCAGACCAAACTCTCCCGCCGCCCCAACCCAAGAGTGGGAAATGCCAAGAGGCCCATGATCTAGGATTCACATAGACTTCGCAGGGCCAACCAAGGGGCACATATACCTTATCACAGTAGACGCCTACTCCAACTGGCTGGAGGTAAGCACCATGAAGTCTACCACAACGGAGGCAGTAATAAGGAAACTGAGTAAACTCTTTGCCACACACGGCCGGCCAGATGTAATAGTGTCGGACAACGGACCCCAGTTCACCGCACTAGCGTTCGAACAATTTCTGGCAGGCCAAGGCATACACCATGTGTTAACCGCATCAGCAAATCCAACGGCAAATGGGCAGGCGGAACGCATGGTCCAATACACGAAGAAAGCCATACAGAAAATAGAAGCAGCCAACATACAGGACAAAATCAATAAAATGCTCCTCATTCAACACATTACACCTAGTGTAACCATAAATAGAAGCCCGGCAGAACTAATGATGGGCAGAAAACTACGGTTGACGCTAGATAGAATGCACCCAACATATAACCCGGAAAACCCCCCAGGTTCCTCCAGCAAACACAGAAAATTTAACATAGAGGACACAGTATACACTAAAAACCTTTCAGGAGAACCACTCTGGGTACCAGCAACAATGACCCAGATAACCGGCCCCCTATCATACCGGTTAGAAACAAGCGACAGGAGAAGCTGGAAATGGCACATCAACCAACTAAGGTCAAGAATAGCTGTCACCACCAACCAGACACCCAAGCAGAAACTAGAAGGGGGGGGGAAATGGCAAGCGTTAAAGAAAGAGTCGAAGGGAACCTCCTAGCGCAAGCAGAACACCCCCCACCCAGAACAAATAAGCCACAAATAAACCGGTCCTACTCACCAGTAAACGCAGGACCAACCGAACACAAATCCCCGGAATCTTCACCTGGAAGGAGCAGCCAAGCCAGTTCAACCAGCCCGGAAGGATCTGGCAGGAACAAAAGGAACGGCAGCTCAACCAGCCCGGGTAGACCGGGAGGGAGCTGCCAAGAAAGGCCCGGCTCACCCTTCCAGGCGGTTCCATCCCAAGGAACCGGAGCGACAGAGAAGCCCTCTGAACCAGTCGACAACCACACCAGAACTGAACCGTGCAGGTCAACTAGGCAGGTGCGAAGCCCCGCCTACCTGCGCGACTATGTCACGATGCACCGACAGGCGAAACCAAGAGGGGAGGGGTGTACTATATTAGCATACTCCAAACCCTCGCAACTGATTGGTCCAGACAGACAGTGACCCGATTGGTCGAGACCCTGGCCGTGATTGGAGCACTAGGAATCTACTGCGATTGGCCGCACCGATCGCAGGAGATTCAAAGCGCTGCCATTGGCCGCCGAGCTGCAAGCCAGCCCTATATGAGGGGCTGCCACGGCTTGTATTTTTCAGACTATTCTAATATTAAATAAAGAGCTGAACTCACTGAGATGGTCTTGCGTCTCTGTCGAACTGATCCACCCCAGATCTAACAGATTTCAAATTTTTGAAATTGGGATTCAAATTTTTCTCAACCGGTTATGTGGGCATGGCTTGGTGGTCATGTGACTGAGTGGACATGGCTTGGTGGTCATGTTATTCGTGGGCGTGGCCAGCTCAACATCACTCACATCGAGGCACGCATTTCCTCGCCTGGCTTCTCATGACTGTGAGGATGCTGCAACAGTCGTAAGTGTGAAAAATGGTCATAAGTCACTTTTTTCAGTGCCATTGTAACTTTGAATGGTTGGGCACATAGGGGGGCAAAGTACCAGCAAAGGAAGGGGGAAAAACTCCAGAGAAGTTCCTGAGACAGGAAGTCTAGTCCTGCCAAAAACGTAATAAGGGTTAATGGAGAGGCAGTTTCTGTAAGCAACACCAGAATGTTTCCTTCCTGCCTTCCTTACAGGATTAGGCTAGTAATTTCTTCTAACAACTGGTTCTCCAAACTGCTTAGAATGTTAACAACCGGCTCTAGCAAACAGGTGCGAACTGGTAGAATCCCACCCCTGTATAGAAGTTCAGAGAAGTCAAACTGGTAGAGTTCCCTAGAGAAGAATCTTTGTCCTGACAAAGTTCTTTGGGTTGCTCAAAGTAAAGAAGATGGGGCACACATATGATCATTGACAATTATTGCTTACAAGATACAGGTATAAGAATAAATATAGTTTTGAATACATGAGATAGATACTTATAAGAAAAATAAAAAGAAACAATAAGACGGGTGGGAGGTATGATTGGCGCGCTTATGCACGCCCCCTACATATGCCCCCCTATGTGCCCGATGGCACCACAAAGATCTTTCTTTTTTGTCTCTGTCTCTTTAGACTCTGCCCTGCCTTGCTCTAAGATCTGAAAGCTCAGGAAATGAAGCAAAGCCCACCTTCTTCTCCAATCAAGGGACATAATACCTAATGCAAATATTGAGAATTGAGGGAGAAAATGTCTTCAACTTCTCACATCCCCTGGGAAAAAAAATCAACAATACAGGTAGTTCTTGACTTACAATTGAGCCCAAAACTTTCTGTTGCTGAGACATTTGTTAAATGAGTTTTGACTTATTTTACAACCTTCCTTGCCACAGTTGTTAAATAAATCACTGAAGTTGTTAGGTTTATAACAAGGTTGTTAAATGAATCTTGACTTTGTTTGTCAGTGCTGGGATCACATCATAAAAGGTGATCATATGACTCTGGGGCACTGCAACTGTCATAAATATGAGTCAGTTGTCAAGCGTCTGAATTTTGATCATCTGACTATGGGAATGCTACAAGGATCAAAGTTGTGAAAACAGTCATAAATCACCTTTTTTCAGTGATGTAAGTAACTTCGAACAGTCAAAATTGTTGTAAGTCAAATTGTAAGTCCGTTGTACTAACAAAGCACTTGGTTGCTTGTTGCTGATTTTCTGAGGTGCCTCCTCTGATGGTAAGACCTGTTGTCTTCATTTTATTCAATTTTTTCTTCTTCCCAATCTCATGACATACAAATGTGTTAGTTCCAACCTAAATCAGTTCCGTGATCATTGAATAATCTGGGATGGAAGATAGAGAGGAATGCTGGCTGATTTGAGCCAGCATTTTTGAAGGGAGATCTTTCTTCTTTTTAGCATTCCTTTTAAAAGTTTGCTTACAGTGTTCTGAACATGTGCATGCTGGCCATGCTGCATAATTTAACTACAATTTAAACGCAAAGCCTAATACCGAAATGTCTTTTGCTTAAAACAGCATTAAAATATTAATATAGAACAAAATGTTTACTATAAAATGAAATTAAAAATTAAATTTTATTAATAAAATTAATACATATTAATACATTTTGGGGGAAGGATTGAGTCTTGAAATTCCCAAAAACTGATACGCATCGCCTTGCTCCAAAACACAAAATCATTGTTAAAAAAATAATAATCCTAGCCTACTACTACTACTACTACTACTACTACTAGAACTACTGCTCCCAGAATGCACTTCTCCACTCCACTCCTCCCATTTTTGGCAAGTGCACATTCTCAATGGGAACTGTGTTAGATTGCGTCATCCCTTGCTGCATACGTTCAAGCCTGCCATTTGTTGGCGCACAGCCCTATGGAAGTTGCAGTCCTTCCTGTTAACGCTATTTATCACAAAGGACAAGGAAGAAACTACAGCTACCGTCATGCATCACTCCGTCCCTTGCTAGGCTCCGTCCTTTTTTTCTTGGGAGGAAGGACTACAACTCCCGTCGTGCCCTGGGCCCCCCGTCCTTTGATATTTATTCCCCCCTCGGCCCTTAGGAAGGGGATTCTCCCCAAGATGGCGGATGCTGGTTTAAGGGGTTCGGGGGGTGGAGCTTTTACCTTCACCGACTCCCTAGATTATTGCCTGGCCCAGCTGCAGAGGGGGATCGAGCCGGGGCTGGGCAAGGCCTTGTTGGCCCTCAGGACCCAGCATATTAAGAAGACGGGGGGGATTGCCCACTTCAGGATCCATGGGGGACTAGCGCCACTTTTGGGGATCCTGTCTGGCTCCCCGCGACCGCGCCGCACTTTGGATCTAGCCCTCAGCATCCTGGGCAACTGCTGCACCGAAGAGGGCAGCCGCACCCAGGTGCGCGAACTTGGGGGGATCCCGCCGCTAGGTGAGTGGAAAAAAGTGGGGGGGGGCAGAATGGGGGGTACGGCTAGGGAAGATCCCCCTGTCGCCCCCTGGGGCTGTTCTAACGTCTCCCGTCCGAGCCTGATGCCTGGATAGGTCTTGGACTTCAACTCCCAGGATTCCCAGCCAGCCAGGCTGATGGGCGAGCTGTAACGGGAATTGTGGGAGTTGAAGTCCGCGGCATCGGCAGGTGCTCGGAAAGGAATCTCGGCTTGCCAAGAAGATGCAGAGCGAAAAAGATGCAGCCTTGTTGGGGAGGGGGAAGTCTCCCTCCTGTAGGTGGGGCTTCCTCCTCAAATCAGGGTGCTCATGGGGGAGGGGAGAAGGGGGGAATCAGTTTTATGCCGCCTTAAATCAGATGGTGGGTAACCTTTGGATTCAAAAGGATGATAACCTTAAAAAGGACTTCAGGATGTTGGAAGTGGGCAAGCATAATGCTCGGGTTAACACCCCCCCCCCGCAGTTTTAGATAGGATTTCAGCTAGAAGTAATTCTCATTTCTTAAACATAGTATCTTGCAATCTTAACTATGCCAATCTGAGCTTTCTAACTGTAGAACATTCCTAAAACTGGGAGCATCTCAAGTTAGATTTGTGATTGGGCTAAAATGCTTGTCTAGATCTTTTAAAAAACAAACAACACACATAACAGCTAAATTATGGCTAGGTTTGTAACTTAGGTCTACAGTTCCTTTACTTAGCACGCCATCTGCCTGTTAATATTGTGAATACAGCAGCTTCGTCCTTTAAAATGGAAGGGCGGGGGAAATGGAAAGCTTGCTATTCATGGTTTCAAGCCAGCAAAAACAAGTTTAGGTTCTATTTATATTTACCTTTTGATTTTATCAGACTGTCTTTGATGCCAAGTTATAAGGCTATGCTAAGTACTTTGTGTTTGGATAACTAAATGCCTGCAAGAATTGGCTGATAGATGTTTTTTTTTTTAAATTGGATCTTATACCAGCACATGCCCTAGCAGTGAAAAGATTTCTTAAGTGCATGTATGAGAAGAGCATGGAAGAGACTTGCAAGTTTTCAGAAATATCTACCATCATACAGCACTTGGTATAATATGTAAAATGTAGGAAGCTGGTATTTATCTCTAAATTAGATGCATATCCTGCTTTTGTTTTTTACAGCTTAAGCTAGCATGTATAATGGTATTTCTTCAATTTTCCCCATGAGTAACAACCCTGTGAGATGGGTTCGGCTGAGAAAGAGGGATTGGCCAGAAGTCACCCAGCTGATTTCTTTGCCTAAGGAAAGACTAGAACTCACAATCTCCCAGTTTTTAATCTGGCCATGACACCAAAGTGGTTTCTTGAAGCTGATATTCCATGATACACAGTTGGATTGGATTGGCACTAGTTGGCAAGTATTGCCTATCCTTGAGATACCTGCCTCCTAGCCGAAAGTGATTCAAAGGCTAAATGATTCAAGACTCCCCTCCACCCCATTATCAAATTGCAACCTTTCCCCGTTTTCTCTGTTTCTAGTTATTATCCTGAAGTCACTTGCTGTGGAAAGTATCCTGAATCGGACAGCACGGGCACTCGGCAACTTGGCTATAGACTCAGAAAATTGCCAGGCCATCCATGAAGCAGGTTGAACAGGGGCTGGGTGGGGAAGAGGGTAGGGTCTATTTAAGTGTGGATTTGAGATTTGTAGTATGTGTATGTATTTATACACAAGTGCTTGTTTACCAACCATTTAATGATGTTTGAAGTTACAACAATGCTGAAAAAGGAGATTTATGACCACTCCTCAAAGTTATGGCCATAGCCCTTGAGGTCACACAATTGCAATTTGGGTGTTTTGACAACTGGTAAATATTTACAATGGTTGCAGCGTCCCACAGTCATGTAATCACCTTTTGCAACCTTCATGGCTGCCTTCTGACAAGCAAAGACAATGGGGAAAGTTGTTAAATTGGAGTTGCCTGACGTTGTGTTTAAGCATTGCAGGTAATTTCCTTAATGACTGCGACTGAAATTGATGTAAGTTGATGTAGTCACACAATGTCACACTTAATAACCGTGCCACTTAGTGACATTGCTGATAGTGGTTAGTAAGTGAGTATCTGTGACCTAGGAGGTATAGCTATCTTTCTCACCCATTTGCCCTTTAACCATTAAAGGTCACTTCAAGTTTATTTTCCAACATTTTTAGTTGGACTTTCTCCTCGTCCCTTTCTCCATTATGAACACACACACACACACACACACACACGGAGAGAGAGGTAGGTTTTTTTTTTAGCAGCTATGAATTGTTTGGAGTCAATATGGCATGGTGGATAAAGATTCTTTGTTCAGCAGTATCAGGCACCTTGGCTATTCTGAGGGCTTGAAATAGTAAAAAAAAATTACAATTTATATATTCTGATAATATTTGGGACAAACTCTGAAGGGCATCATACATATATAAAAATTCCTGAGTGGAATTCATTTAACATAGTAAATCCTTTGCAGTGCAGGTAGTCCTTGAGTTACGATCATAATTGAGCCCACAATTTATGTTGCTAAGTGAAACATTTGTTAAATGAGCTTTGCTTCATTTTGTGACTTTTCTTGCCACATTTGTTAAGTGAATCACTGCATGTTAAGTTAGTGACATGGTTGTTAAGTGAATCCGGCTTCCCCATGGACTTTGCCAGAAGGGCACCAAAGAGGATCACCTGACCTCATGGGCACTGCAACCTCATAAATATGAGTCAGTTGCCAAGCAACTGAATTTTGATCACGTGACCATGGGGATGCCAGTCATAAGTGTGAAAACTCAACATAAGTCACTTTTTTCAGTGCCGTTGTTACTTTGAACGGTCTCTAAATGAACTGTTATAAGTTGAGGACTACCTGTCATTTGAGACATCTGGAAGTGGGACTGACTCATGTTTAGACTGTAGGATCTTGTGACCGGACTTCTCCTCCTTGCCATTTTCTCACCTCCCAAATATTTTTCCTTACAGGAGCCGTGCCCCAGCTAATCCAGGTCCTCACCAGATCCCAGGACAGTGAATGTTTGCAGAGCGTGATCAGGGCCATTCGCTATCTGGCTGATACTCCTGCTCATCGTCTAGCACTGACCCAGCAGGGGGCAGTCCGCCCCATCGTGGAGCGCCTGGCTTCCTCCCTGGAGGACGGGGCCCTGATTGCAGCCATGGTGCGCACCCTCCTGGAGCTGTCAAAGGGCTGCAGCCATGACTGTGCGGAGCAGCTCAGCTTGGGAGGGGGGATAGCGCCCCTCGTGGCCTTAGCCAGCCACGAGAAACAGGTGGTGCAGGAATCGGCTGTCGCGGTCCTGGCCAACCTCTGTCTGCAGGGCATGCTGAGGCCAGCTATTGGCAACGCTGGGGGGGTAGAGCTGCTAGTGGGGGAGATCCAGCGCCGGAGGGGAACCGGGGCACCTGGGCCTTCACTCCATCCCCTGGTGAAAGCCTTGTGCCTCCTGTGCTGTGAGGCAGTTAATCGGAGCCGGGTGCGTGAGACCGGAGGGTTAGAGTTACTGCTCTCCCTCTTGCGGGACCGATGTCACAGCTATTTGCATGCTCGGGTGGTGGTGGCTTTTGTGGCCTTTTTCTATGATGAGAAAGCCCTGGAGATGCTGCAGGCCGGAGGACTGGTGCCCTTGCTGGTTGGCAGGCTGGCTGCCCAGAGCCAGTGGGCAGGCCGGAAACAGGTGGAAGAGGAAGAGGAAGAACGAGAATATGAGAAAGACACGGCGTCATTTGACTTTCCTGCAGAGGGGCGGCGAGGAGAGCAGGCCTTTCCTGGAGCAGAGAGTTCCAGCTTTCAGAGCCTCAGGTAAATCTGGTTTTAGCCTGGAGGCCACCTGGGTGCAAGAACCGTTCAACAGATGTGTTGGGTCTGCTGTCTCATAGTAGTTGGCCAGGTTGAGCTTGGGGTTCCATTAAGAAGCATTGTGCAGGTAATCCTTGACTTACAACCACAATGGAGCCCAAATATATGTTGTTAAGTGAATCACTGCAGTTATTAAGTTAGTAACAGGGTTATTCAGTGAATCTGGCTTCCCCATTGACAGAAGCTGGCAAAAGGGGATCGCATGACCCCAGGGCCACTGCCATCTGTCCTAAGCATGAACAGTTGCCCAAGCATTTGAATTTTGACCACATGACCACGGGGATGTTACAACCGTCATAATGCTGCAACGTTCAGTGCCGTTTTGTAACTTTCAACAGTCACTAAATACAGTTTGTGAGTCGAGAACAACCTGTACCCCAATTCTCTTAACCGGTATTGCAGAGGAAAAGGCAGGTTTATAACTCAGAGATGGATGGAGTTAAGTATGAAAAGCTGCCAAGCATTCTAAAGCCCATTTGGGAAGATGAGAAAAGAAGCAGCAAACATGAGCAGAAAATTCAAAAAAAGGAAAACTCTGCATCAATTCTTTAGGTTTTTAGCCTAAACAAAGAACAGTTGTTTATCTTGCATATCCTAATGCAATCCTAAGTTGTATTAACGGAGGGATACAATCAAGATCAAGGGAGGTACTAACACCACTCTATAAAGCCTTAGTAAGACCACACCTAGAGTACTGCATCCAGTTTTGGTCACTACACTATAAGAAGACGTTGAGACTCTAGGAAAAGTACAGAGAAGAGCAACCAGGATGATTAGAGGACTGGGAACTAAAACATGAAGAACAATTACAGGAACTGGGCTTGGCTAGTCTAGTAAAGAGAAGGACCAGGGGAGACAGGATAGCGGTCTTCCACTATTTGAAGAGCTGCCACTGAGAGGAGGGGGTGTTTTTCAAAGCACCTGAAAGCCAGACAAGGAATAATGGGTGGAGACTGATCAAGGAGAGATTCAACCTAGACATAAAGAGAATTTTTTCCGGCCATGAGAACAATCAATCAATGGAACAGTTTGCCTTCAGAAGTTGTAGGACAGTGGTTCCCAAACTTTTTCGGTCCACTGCCCCCTTGGTGCTACAAACTCATCCTCAATGCCCCCCACCCAGGGGCGGGATTCAAATTTCTGTGGGTATGGCCTAATTTTAGGGTGTGGCTTGCTGGTCACATGACTGGGTAGGTGTGGTTTGGTGACTGGCAAACCAAATACAAGTGGTCCTCACTTAATGGCCGGTTGCTTAGCAAGTGTTCTAATTTATGACTGGCCTCCCCAGAACTACTTGACCTGTTTTTGGAGTTTTGACAGCCATGCGCGCACAGACACACACATACACACACATACTCCCTTCTAACCCTGCTGGAGCAGGTCATTGGACTAGAATCGGCAAAGCATCTCTGATTAGATTCTAGTAGTGAATAAAATCTAATCAGAGATGCTTTGCCAATTCTTGTTGATTTGTTTTATTTGTATTTATTTTATGTTGCTGAATTGCATTGACATGTGTGTCCCTTCTTGTGCACAGCCCAGAAGCTTTTGTGGTTCTTTGCAGCAAAAATTTTCGACCTTTGGCTTTGCTCTATTTTTCAAAAATCCCGCCTCTGCTGCATTCTAGATGCTGGTCCCGCAGGTCCACTCCATTGAGCCCGCTGCACTGGAGGGACCTGCCCAAGCAAATTCAAGTGGAGCGGTGCACCAAATCAATGGAATGAGCCTGGGAGAGGGAAAGAGAGAGAGAGAAAAGAAAGAGAGAAGGAAGAAAAGAAAGAGAAAAGGGACAAAGAAAGGGGGGATGGAGGGGGGAAGAGAGAGAGAGAAAGACCTGATGCATCAGATTGAAATGAGGCCTAGTTTAGAGGCCCTTTTCCATATTGAAACATCTTTGCCAGCACATTGAAACATCTTTGGCTTCTATTAATTAAAAGTTTTGTGGACGAAACATGGTCAAGACTATTAGGAAGCTCTCACATTTTTTTGAAGCTTTAAACAGGATCCATTGGACCAGACCTCCACCCTAAAAGATTATTTTTCCCCAATTACAGTGCCAATTCTGAAGAAGGCAAAACCAAAATGTACTGGTAAATTACAAGGAAAACACACACACACACACACACACACACACACACACACACTCTCCCTTCTAACCCTGCTGGAGCAGGTGATTGGACTAGAATAGATATCTCATTATCTTTCTCCTCCTTCCCTCCCTCCCTCTTTATTTCTTTATCTTTCTGTCCCTTCCTTCCATTCCCCCCTTTCTTTGTTCCATTTTCTTTCTGTCCCTTTTCTCTTTCACTTCTTCCTTCTCTCTTTCTTTCTCTCTCTTTCCCTCTTTCAGGTTCACCCCATTGACTTGATGCACCGCTCCATTTGGATTTGCTTGGGCAGGTCCCTCCGGTGCAAGGGGCTCAATGGGGTGATCCTGCGGGGCCTTGCCGTGAATGCGGCAGCGGCGGGATGTTTGTAAAGGAGAACAAAGCCATTCTGGCTTTGCTCTCCTTTCCCAATGCTGCGTTCAGGGTGAGGCCCCGCAGGATCACCCCATTGAGCTCCTTGCACTGGAGTGTGCAAGTCAATGGGGTGATTCTGCAGGGCCTCACCTTGAACAAGGCGGGAATTTTTCTCACCCCTGAATTGTGCCCCATGAGGGGCCCACCTCTAGCACCCCCTGCCGCCTCTTAGCGCCCCCTTCTGGCCCCCTTGCCTCTTAGTGCCCCCCTAAGGCATCCCAATGCCCCCCAGGGGGTGGAATTGCCCACTTTGGGAACCACTATTGTAGGAGCTTCATCACTGAAAGAAGAGACTGGACTGCCATCTGTCAGAAATGGTGTAGGGTCTCCTGCTTTTTGTGGTGGTGGTGGGGTTGGTCTAGTTGATCTACAAGGTCTCTTCCAACTCTGTTATTCTGTTCTGTTATTCTGAGATTTCCTAAACTGGAATTCTAGGATAGCCCTGGCAAACTGAAAAAGACAGAAATATCCAAATAAGGGAGTGATATCACTCCCTTATTTGGATATTTCTGTCTTTTTCAGTTTGCCAGGGCTATCCTAGAATTCCAGTTTAGGAAATCTCAGAATAACAGAACAGAATAACAGAGTTGGAAGAGACCTTGTAGATCAACTAGATAAGCAGAGCTGGGCAACTCTGATCAGTGCCAGCTCTGCAGAGTCACTTCTGCATTCTTCCTGTAAAGTTCACCTGGTTAACAGGTCCAATTGTTTGTCTTTCTTTTAATGGGAAGTTGAATTGTTCCAAATTTGAGGCCTCCTATTTGATTTACTCCCGAAAACCCTTCAGCAGATGAAAATGTCTAGTTGACCATGTGAAGCTAAGCAGAATCAGGCCTGGTTGATGCTTGGATGGGAGACTGGCAGGAAATACCAGGCCTATTCCAAGTAATTGGAAATTTAAAAAATCCTAGAAGCTCTAGTGGAGTCGAGTTCAGTTTGAAGGGGCTAGTCCTTTACTTACATGAATTCAGTTAGTGACCATTCAAAGTTGTAATGACACTGAAAAAAGTGACTTGCAATAACTGGCCTCACACTTATGACTTTCACAATGCCCCTGAAGTCCCATGAGCAAAATCTGGCATCCTGCATGTATTTAGAATCGTTGTAGCATCCTGCAGTCATGTGATTAATATCTGCAACCTTCCCAGCTGCCTTCAGACGAGCAAAGTCAATGGAGAAAGCCAGACTTGCTTAACGACTGTATGATTCGTTTAACAACTGCAATAATTTGCTTAACAACTGTGGCAAGAAGGTTGCATGACTCACTTAACAAGCGCCTTGCTTAGCAACCGAAATTCTGGTCCCAGTGGCTGGCTGGGACTTCTGGGAGTTGAAGTCTGCATATCTCAAAAGTTGTTGAGATTGAGAATACACTGCATTGTAATAATGTGAAAATCCAGTGTCAGGACGCAACTATAAACCAGTGGGCTTTGTGCCCCAAATGGCTTGGCACACCTTTCCACCATATATGGATGGCTTGTGGCAGCATCACTCTGCAGAAGGAGAATCTTCTGACTTGCTAATTTGGATAATTGAAAAAATTGCAATTGAGAGAGTTCAAGCGTACAATCTGTACGGAATTTTTGTACCAGTGATTTTAGCCAAACATGCTCCTCTCCCCACTCCAGACCTTCCACCATGTATATATTTCAAAGCTTATTCTTCTGTGTCTCTCTTCTTTGTCCCCAACACAGATCCTGGCTTGTCTCAGAAGGTTATATTTCCAGTCCGGGAGATCTTTCTCCTCAGTGGTCTCCTGATGTCACCCTTTCCGAATTGGAGGCCCAAGGAGAAATCAGTCCCATCCAAGAACTGCAAGATGAATCTCTAGGACCTTGCCACAGCACGTCTGGGATGAAGATCCACTCTGGAACTGAATCTCCCGATTTTATACATTCTCCTTTCTTGGATTTGCCTCTTGAGGGGCAGCCCAGCCTTTCAAAGACTTTAAACTCAGCAACGAAAGGCAGAATTCTTCCAGATCACAACCTCAGTCCTACAGCATTACTTTTGTCAGGTGAATCTGAAAAACTCCACCCAGAACCTGCTTTGGAGGTCCCACATTCAGAGGGGAGTAAGGAGGAAGAAACAGACGGGGCCAATAAGACACCGAAAGAGCTGGCTTTGTCAGAACTGGCAAATTTAGAGGAGGAGGTTCTATCTGGAGATGATGCTTCAGAGCTGCCTTGTTCCTCCACGCCAGAGGAAATGCCAAATTCAGAGAACGTTGGTGGACGAGCTGAACAATCCCCTTGGGTTACCTTGGTAGCCAGCCAAAACAGCCCTGGGCCCAACTCCATTCCGTTGATCGTGATTCCAAGCCACAGTGATCGAAGCCAGCTGTCACGCGCTCCTGTTGCCAAATCCCCAGCCACAGAGGAAGTGTGCTTGGTCTCTCCAAAGCTGAATGTTCAGGCTCTCCCAACTTCTCCCGAGGAGTACAAGACATCTAAACGGCGTGCCAAGCTCCGCTCCTCCTTGGAGCAAAGCACGCTGCCATATCAGGGCTTGTTCCCTCTCCCTGAGGTGTCGTCTCCCTGGCTCTCCTTGGCTCTGCCATTGTCTTTCTCTCCCCACGTGGGCAACCCAGACCTCCACGCTCCCGAAGCGCCAGCCCTCCTGCTCCTTTCCCGTTTCTCTCAAGCCGAGGATCCTAGTCGGAGTTTGGTGACGCCAGACACGCTCCAGGGACTCTTGCGTTATGTCACCGGGAGCCCTTCCCCTTCGTCCCGCTGCCTTCGGCTGCTGCATCGCCTCACCTGCAATCCGGCTTGCCTGGAAGCCTTTGTGCGTTCCCACGGCCCCTCCCTCATCAGGTCTTGGTTGATACTGGGCGTGTCCCCTGAGCAAGCCACTGCCGCCATCACTGGGGAAGCCAAAGGAGAGAAGACAAGTGGTTCGGGTGATCCCAGGAGATTCAAGGAACTTGGTGTGTGTGTGTGTGTGTCATTATCCTCGTAGTTTAGGACAATCTTCCCCTACCTGTGACGGAGGTATGACTCCATCCTAGCCAACATGCTTTCTTGGGATTACAATTAGTCCTTGACTTCACTACCACGGTTGAGCCCAACATTTCTGTTGCTAAGCGAGGACAGTTGTTGAGTGATTTTTGTACCATTTTGCAACATTTCTTGCCACAGTTGTTGAGTGAATCACTGCAGTTCTTAAGTTAGTGACACGGTGGACAAGTAAATCTGGATTCCCCTTTGACTTCGATTGTCATAAGGTCTCAAAAGGGGAACCTAGTCAGCCCGGGGCACTGCAACCATCCTAAATATGAACCAGTTGCCAAGTGGCCAAATTTTGATCACGTGACCATGGGGATGCTGCAGTGGTCATCAATGTCATCAGCCATTTCCCCCCACAGTGCTATTATAATGTGGTACAGTCATTAAATGAATGATTGTAAGGACTTCCTGTGTAGGTGTTGGATGGTTCAGGCTACATTCCTAGGTTGGGAAGGCTTCCCAGAATACTGTAATGGGGTTTTGTCTCTATTTACAGGTAGTCCTCGACTTAACAACAGTTCATTTAGCAAACATTCAAAGTTACAACGACGGCACTGAAAAAAGTGGCTTATGACTGTTTTTCACACTTATGACTCTTGAGGCCTCACTGTCGTTAAACAGGATCAAAATTCAGATACTTGGCATCTGACTCATATTTATAATGGTTTCAGTGTCCCGTGATCCCCTTTAGCGACCTTCTGACAAGCCAAAGCGATGGGAAAGAAAGATACACTTACTAACCGTGTGACTTACTGAACAACTGCAGTGATTCACTTAACAACTGTGGCAAGAAAGGTCATAAACCATGACAAAACTCACTTAACAAATATCTCCCTTGGCAAGAGAAATTTTTGATTCAATTGTGGTAGTAAGCAGAGGATTACCTATACCGGAGTTGATATCGGTTCAATTGCGAAGGAAGACAGTTGCCTGCTAAGGAAGACAATTGTTAAGTGAATTTGTGTTCATTTTACTACCTTTTTGCCATGTTTGCTAAATGAATCGCTGAACTTGTTAAGTGAAACATGTGGTCGTTAAGTGAATCTGGCTTACCACATTGGTCAGAAGCTCCCTAGAAAAGTTGCAAATGGCAATTCCAAGCACTCCAGGATGCTGCAACCATCATAAATGGATGCCAGGTCGTGTGCCTATGGGATGCTGCAAGTGTGAGAACTGGTCATAAGTCATTTTTTTCAGTGCCGTCGTAACTTTGAATGGACATTAGACGAATGTTTGTCAGTCGAGAACTCCTGACATCAGTGGCTCTCGCACTGGGGATCTTCTGTGCTTTTGGCCTAATGTCCCACCTCAATGAGACTTTGATACTGTGGCAGCCACCGTTAGAGCTTGGGGGTCTCCAAACTTGACAACCTTAAGCCAGCATGGGGACTCCTGGTCTAGGCTGAAGTGCTGGGACTCCTGATCTCTCCTAAATGTTACAGGTGGTGCTATCAACCAACATTCAGCGGGTCTTGGTGACAGGATGGATGGGCAACAACAGATGTTAAGCTGCAGTTCTCATTGAGGTCTTGTCTGTGATCGTGAGAGCTATAGCAATAGCACTTATATACTGCTTCAGAATGCTTATACAGCTCTCTCTAAGAGGTTTACCAGAGTCAGTTTATTGTCCCCAACAATCTGGGTCCTCATTTTACTAACTTCCCTCGGAAGGATGGAAGGCTGAGTCCATCTTGAGCCTGGTGAGGTTTGAACTGCCAAATTACACTCTAACCACTGCGCCACCGGGGCTCATTATAGCTGAGAAGGTCTGGGGTTCATCAGCGTGAGACAGGGAACATTATTTCCCTTTTTGCTTTTCAGTCGAGAGATTACCCGTGCGGTCAGAGGAATAGGCCTCTTTAGCTTAAAGTGGATCAGGGAGAGAAATTGGGGGAGGGGGGGGGAAGAGAACCCTTCAAGTTAGTAGGACATATTGATTTACCCAGATTGTTGGCTGCTGTTCTCCCCAGCCAGTACAGCTTACCATTCTGGATGGCGACGCTGCATCTAACCTTCTTGCTTTCCCCCCCCGCTCCACAGGAGAGGCGCTGCTGATGAACCTCTGCGTGCAGGCAGAGTCCCCCTTTGGCGTGGGGCTCCTCACTCACATGCTACTGTCAGGCTGCGAATCGGACCAGGCAGCTGCTGCGCTGGCGCTGCCCCTCATCTGCCGGTGAGTTGGGCACCAGAAGAGGCCTGAAACTGGACCCTGTGGGCAAAGCATTTATTCCTTGTGTAGCTGGTCAAACTGGCAGCAAACTTTTGGAATGAGACACAGGCTGCATTCACAGGACTCACTTAAAATCCCAGCAGATACTTATCCGAAGTCTTCATGTTAACCTGGGTGGTCTTTTTTGCAGTTGAGTTTCGTGTGAACGCAATCTGTTTTTTTGAGAACAGAAATAATATGTAAATACAGCCCTTGCATGTGGCTGTCTCGGATTTTCCTATTGATCCCCAGAAGTTTAAACATTGGGAGGGGGCAGGCTTAGTGACTCTGGAATCTCGAAGCTACATCCATGCTGCTTATCCTCTGATGGATGAGATCACTTTAAACAGTGGGAGATTTTTTTGAAAGAGAACGAGATGTGAGAGGCAACCAATAAATGATGGTGGTACAACCTCACAGACTGGAAGATGAGGGGAGACCGGTGCATATCACCGGAGGTTGCTCCAAATTTGGGGAGAAATGTTGTCAGGAGTAGGAGTGGGGAGAGAAATGAGATTGAGTTACCACGGTCAGCAACGTTTTTTGTTGTTTTCTCCCTGCTGCAGGAAGGATTTTGTTTGTCGGAAGCTGCTGGTGGGCCTCTCTGGCCTGCGGATCTTGCTAGGGGTCCTGGCACGGGACCGTGACCCCCATTTAATCTTCTATACCTCAGATGTTCTTTCCTGCCTCCTGAGCTCCCCAGCTCCGTCTCCTGCTTCTTTCTTGCCTCCTGCCTCGAAGCGGCCTCGCCTGGACTCCTCACAGCCTTGCCTTTACTCCCACATGGTGGCAGAAGGTGGGGTCGACTTGTTCTTCCAGTTGGACTCTGGCTGCAGGGTGCCTGCCGTGCGGCAGGTGATCAGCGACGCTTCCGAGGTCTTCCGGGCCATGCTGAATGGGGGCTTTGCAGAGTCGTCCCACACCACCGTGATGCTTCACAATGTGTCCCCAGAGCCTTTCCTGGCTCTGACCCATTTCCTCCATGGCTGCCGTGGCAGGTCCTGCCAGGTGTTGGGAACGCCGTTCCCCCTCGCTTTAGCAGAAGAAATCTTGGTGGTTGCTGAACAGTATCTCCTTCCAGACCTCCAGGCCTTGGTGGACGAGGCCTTGTGCCAAGACTCTCTCTGCCCTGGGACTCTCGGGGAGGTGTACCGGCTGGCCGAGCTGCAGAACCGGCCCCGTCTCCTTCGGAATTGTGTGGCATCCATTTTCTTCTGGGAGGGGTCGACCTCCACCCACCAAGCTGCTGCCCTGGCAGAGCTGCTGCGATCTGCTGCAGATCCCAGCGGTTTAGCTGCCAAGCTGCTCGGAGTGGTGTTGGAATCCCCGTGGGGCAGTGGCTCGGAGGGCCAGCTAAGCTGACCCATGGGTCCTTATGTCTCCTCTCTCCCAGTTCTTACAGCTGGTGCTGTTGTGGATCGGGCAAGGGAGGGAGTAGTTGGAGCGTTAAGCAAATAAATGGCAGGGTGCTTGGAAAAGGGGAATCTGGGTCAGCGGATGGTTCTGTAGTGGTCAGGACTTAAGGGAGAAAGGTGTGGGACGAAGCACTGTTTGATTATTTGGGGGTGAGGTTGGGGGCAGAAAGAGAGAGGCCTGGTTTCAGAAATAAGATTTGCTGCCCTGGCAGCTGCTACAACCGTGTTTCTTAATCACTCTGACTTAAATAAGAGGGGGGGAGGACTTAGGCTCCCAGAATTCTGGCTGGGGAATTCTGGGAGTTGAAGTTCATCACCCTTCTTAAAGTCACAGAGGTTGAGAAACACTGTGCTGGACTAACCAACGTGGGTAGAAGCCATAGAGCTCCTGTTCAGGAGCTTTGAGAATCCTCCCTGTCCGAAAGGGACTCCTGCTTTTTGATTGGTCGAAACTCAAAAGAGGAGGAGTCTCCCTTTGGCCAGGGCCCAGCTGTGAAGAGGGTCAGCTTTGACTATGTAGCCTATGGAGCAACCCAGTCCTGGTGCTAGTTAATTCAGAAACGAACCCCAGCCTCGGAATTGGAGACGTTTCTTCTCCACAGGAAGGAGACATCAAAAGCAGGTGACTGTAGCAGAAGGAAACTGAGTCAGCAGGAGCCCCCTTGATGTCCCCAGGCACCTGAAGGAACTTGGCAGAGGTGGAGATGTCATCTCCTTCCAGACGAGGCAAGGAAGCAATTGTCCCGAGAACTTGGTATAAAAAGATCGTGCAGTTGGAACGATAAATGCATTATCAACTGTTGTACATAGAGAAATACAGAAAGCCACAAAACACTCAGAACGGCTGTGTAATTTGCCCTTATTTCCTCAGCAGCACCTAAGAAAGACTGGGGCAGCTCTTCACGATTCCCAGTGGAGACTCATGCCCCGTGGATAGCCTGCCGAAATCAAAATTGAAAACCGGTTGAGAGACTCCGTTGTGCAAACCCATCAAGAATGTATTCAATTACTCTCTTTCCTGTGGGCTGGATATCGTGCTGCTGACTTTCGGCACGAAGTCCTCTGGGATACCCTGGTCTCCGATCTGCTGAGCAAGCCGAGAGAGCGGGATGGAATTTGCCTGCCCTCTTAATGCCAGTTATGTCCCTTTGAATTGAATTGTGAGGCCTCCTGGCCCTGCTCCCGCCCTCCCCTTTTCTGCCTTCCCATGCTGAGAACAGGAAACGCCTGTTTCTAACTGCATCCAGATGGTCTCCAGCACCCGGAGAAGGGAGAGAGAGAAACCACTTCGTAAGAGTCTTGGTTTCTATAGGCCACATTTGTCTGGAATGGGGCGGGAAAAGGGGTCCAAATTTTGCCCCCCCCCCACTTTTTTGGGGGAGGATGTACTGTCATCTGGTTATTCCGTTCCCTTTTTTTTTTGCTATTCGTGGGCACATCCGGCAGCAGCCAAGATATGCAGTTTTTTCCCCCCACTGAGATAATGAGAGCATATATTCTTACATTAGCCATTTTTTCCCTTGCTTCTGCTGCAGCTTCAACCAAATTGAGAAAATCATCCTCTTTCGTATCTCTCGGGCTTTGTGTTATGGAAAGCCACAGGAGTCATCCACCAGCGCTGGCAGCTGATTTCTGACAGAGCTGTCATTTTGGCACTGAAGCAAACCAAGTCATGTAACTTCTTTGTTTCTGAACCTGTGTCCTTTGCCCAAAATTAGGATGGGTGCACGTCTCTGCTTTTGTAATTCTGCTAGTCCACACTGAGAGCACATTCAGCTCTTATGTCTTGCATAAGCCTTTGCTATAGCCAAAATGTCGTGTTTTATGTGACCTTGTCAAAGCCTTTATAAAATGTTCCCTCTGCATTAGTTCTTATTCCCTAGAACAGTGTTTCCCAATTTTTCAGATGTGTGGATTTCCATCCCGCAATTTCCCAGCCGGCATACCGGTTAGGAAATTCTAGGAGTTTAAAATCTACACTTCTTGAAAGTTGTTGAGGTTCAAAAAAAACAAACAAACAAACCAGTGCATGAAGACTTAGGGAAGTTGTTAACATGATGTAGGTAGTCCTCAACTTATGACCTCTTAGTGACTGAAGGTACAATGGCACTGGAAAAAGTGACAAATGGCCTGTACACTTTTGCAGTTGTCCGCATGGTCACCTGAATAAAATTCAGATTTTGGGGCAACTGGTATGTACTGATGGTGGTTGGAGCATCCTTGGATCAGTGATTATTACCATTTGCAACCTTCCCAGCCAGAGAAACCAGATTTATTTAATGATCCTCTGATTTGCTTAACAGTTTTGGCAAAAAAAAGAAAAAAAGAAAAATACAGAATAACAAGATTTGGAGAATCCATTCGGATTAAACGTTTTTGTTTTTTTTAATTTAGGACTACAATTGGCACCAGATATTTTGTTGCTAAGTTGTTCCAATTTTGTCGCTAAGCCATGCCCGATTTTACTGCCTTTTTTCCATAGTCATTAAGCGAATCTGGTTTCCCCTATTGACTTCGCTCATGAGAAGCTGGCTGCAAAGTCCCAAATGGTGACTACATGATTCCAGGACCCTGCAATCATCATAGTAGGTACATGCTAGTTGCCAAGTGCCCTAATTTTGATCATGTGGCCATGAAGGTACTGTTCCGCTTGTTAAGTGGGAGAACCAGACATAAGTAGCTTTTTTCAGTGCCGTTGTAATTTTGAACCGTCACTAAACGAATGGCTGTAAATCAAGGATTACCTGTACACTCCACAGGTCATCCTGTCTATGAATTGTACTCAAAAAGGAGAATGTACCTTAACTTTTCCATCTAGACATCTTCCAGATGTCAGAAGACTTGAGTCCCATCACATCTGGTGCATACCAGAGCCGCAACAGAAAAGTTGTTGTGAAACCTCTACTTGGTCTTAGTAACTAGAGATTAGGGTCTACAGCTGTGTCCTGCAAACTCTGAGTACACAAGCACACACAGACACATCCTGAGGGAGGAAAAGGCTGTGTATATTTGGCTTAGGAGGCCTGGAATAGGCCCTTTTCTACTTCAGGACTCTGACAGCTAACTGCTACTCGATCTCACTGATAATATTTTGTACATTTGCCGTTTTTCAGTTTTTCTTTTTATTCTTTCTCTCTTCCTGTTCTTCCTGTTCAATTGTGTCTCGACTATCTTGAAGATTCTTGGACAAGTCCTGTAGTTTGCTTGGCAAAGTTTTTCCAGAAATGGTTTGCCATTCATAGTCTCTTTCCCAGGGCTGAGAGGAAGTGGCTGGCCTAAGGTGAAACCCAGCTGGCTTCGTGGACTAGAACCAGCTTTCAGAAAGTGGATTTTGGGGAGAGTCAACAGAATAGGAAAAGGTGTTCAGGGATGCTTTCCTGTTGATCATCAAAACATCCTGCCTCAGGACTGCATTAGCATCCATACTTGATGACTTTTTCTCTCCTCTCTCATTCTCCAACTTTTGTTCAGATTCCCGCCCCCTCTTTATATGTTGCCTCCCCCTCCCAAAAAAAGTCCTCTGAGCCAAATCATTTCAATGATTCAGTGACTAAATTCTCTTGGTTCCCCAGGCAGGAATATCATCGTTCACAAAACCACTCCTTAACTCCAGAACCGCAAACCTCTTCTTTCTCTTTTTTGGCATCTGGAATACCTTGGGGCAAATAGATGTGATATCACAGAACTGCTTAAATTGGACTTGCCTTATGGGTGCCCAACATCTCTCTGGGGTATCTGGATGTGAACCTCAAAAAGTGTGGGAAAGAAAGATGCCTGTGCAAATGTTGGAACACCTGGAGCTTGATTTAAGGTGATTTAAGGAGCTAGGAATCTTTATTTTATATAGAACATTGTTCAATTAGAATTGGATGCAAGTTTAATACAGGTAGTCCTCTGCTTATGACCACAATTAAGCCCAAAATTTATGTTGCTAAGTGAGACATTTGTTCAGTGAGTTTTGCCCTGTTTTGTGACATTCCTTGCCATATTTGTTAAGTGAATCACCATGGCTGTTAAATTAGTAACCTGGGAGGCTGCAACCATCATAAGTTGTGAGTCAGTTGTCAAGCATCCAAATGTCAACCACGTGACATGGGGATGCTGCCACGGCTGTAAATGTGAAAAATGTGAAAAATGATCTTAGGTCACCTTTTTCAGTAGCGCCACTTTGAACAGTCACTAAGTGAACTGTTGTAAGTTGAGAGCTACCCGTATGTCCTCCTCTTCCTTAACCCTCACTGGCATTGTTGTGGCTACTGTTCTGTGTTAATATAGTCACACAGTGCTAGTTTCTCTTAAGAATCAAGGATCCCTTCTTCGTCCACCCAAGGGGTCTAGAAGTTTGCAAAAGGAAACCGAAAAAGCCGTCTCTTTTGGAAACTCCCGGAGGTTCTCACTTCTCAACACCCTGCAGCACATGGGAATGTGCCTCTTTGCTTGACATGCATTTCGTATCACGGAATTCTTCCCAGAGGGGCGTCCGGGAAGTTCTTCAGAACGGTCCCAAAATCCTGATACCCTCAACTCAAAATGTCTATGTTGGTTCTGTCACCCAGATCCTATCCGTCCTAGTGAATCTTGGAGGTGTGGGGCAGTGGGGGTGTGGGATGGGAGAGGGGTGGATTTTGAGATGAGAGTCCCAAAGGTGGTTTTTTACAAGGGGCAACTGGACTTTCTGGTTTTTCTTGGAGGGATTCGTTTCTCATCCAAGAAGCTTCCTCAGCTCTTCCCAGAGAAAAGCTTCAGAGAGCTGAAGGAGCTTCTTGGACGAGAAGCGAAACGTCCTCAAAGGGGGGAAAAAAAACAACCACCCAGAAAGTCCAGTCGCCTCTTGGAAAAAAAAAAACCCATTTGGGACTGAACTCAAAATCCACCCCTCACCCCACGCTTCCAAAATGTCACTAGGAGCCTGCCTGGAGAGTCCTGCCTGGAGTTCACTTGGATGGTCCGACGGTCCCTCTCTCTTAATTGAACCATCTTCCTCGGAGTAGACGCGAGGCCA
>CM066343.1:21087393-21184893 GCA_033807585.1 Hydrophis major | reverse complement strand
TTTTTAGAGATAAGGGATAAATTTTATTGTTAAAGGGATTCTAGAAAGGTACATAAAACTGCATTCTTATACTTGTATTTAGAAGTAATCGTAGAAAATTAGAAATAATATGTAATTTAAAATGTGATAAAATATTTAACATAAATTAGTGAAATTTTTGGTTAAGAAAAGGGAGTACTGCAATGAAACATGATTTAAGATTGTGATGTGGGGGGGTAATAATTTTTGGAAAGCATAAGTGTTCCCACAAAGGCATGATATCTTATTGAAATGGATAAAATGTTCAAGATATAAATGATTGTTAATATTAATGATTAGCAAAATCTTCGTGAAATGAGATTTGAAGTAGAAGAAGGAGGAACATTTTAATAGCATTATTAGCAAACAAGATTTGTAACCATCCGGAGTGACTCCACAGGTGCTAAATACTCGATCAAGCATTTCTAGCTCTGTGATTTTGGTGTTAGGAATTCGACTGCACCCCCTTACCAAGGCCATATCAAAGGCTGAGGAATTCTTCTCAGCCATTCAGCAAGACAAGGTAGGCTTGTTTCTGGATTACCCGTGCCTAAGGGAGGATTCACAGAACTCCTCCCCTCTTTTCCCACCTGACACGTGGCCTCTCCTCTCCTTTCCACAGCTCAGTCATCCTTGGAAACCACCTTTCAGGCAATGCTACCTGGCAGAGGAGAAGCCCATTTAGCAGGAGCCAAGCCTCCCTATGAACCCCAAGGGGAAGGGGAAGTCTGACGTAATTGGCACGTATGACAAAGAAAGCAAGAGAGAGAGAGAGAGAGAGAGAGAGAGAACCATGATCTCTCTCTCACAAGGGAGTGAACCTTGATGTCAGGGTTGCACTTGTAGCATCGATGACTACACATCTTACATGTTCAGTGCTGACGAATATCATCCAAGGCCTGACCTGAACCTTGGTGTGGTTGATGAAAGCAGATGTCCATCAAGAGACATTTTTTGGGGGTGCCCTTCCTAGGTGCTGGAATGCTGTATTGCCAAGTCCTGGTAAACTATTTCCCCCCCAATCCCTTGACATCTTGGAATACAGCTTCCATCATACTCTGCCAGACCATTCTTTTGGACACTGCAGTCAGCTCACGTTATTGGCCTTTGCTTATCAAAAACTTCTTGAAGATTTTTCAGATGTTTATGGCCTTCCAAAGACCTGGTGACTTTTGTTCATTTTGACTTTGGCATGAACCTCAACCTCATACCCTGATTTATGTTGTAAATCTAGCCACTGTGGTTTTTTCAGTTAAAAGGAAACAGAATTACACAAATTCATGGAATTAAAAATGAAAGAAGAAGGGAAGGTCTCTTTCTGATGAAACCAACCTCATGGACATGCCTTGGTAGTTTCATGATACATTGTGGAATTGACCTGTTGTGAGTGTGACCTTTTTGTCCTACTACATCTCTCGTATTTGTAATGGTTCCCCACCCGTGTCCTTCATTGGTCTACCTCTCTATTTGAGATCATCCAAGGTCAGGCAATGCCAAAAAAAAAGGGTAGTTTTTTGAAGTCACATTGTTGTCCTTCCTTGTCATCATTTAAATGGTGTTCTCCTGGACCACTCCTTCTTTTTATTAATTTTAAACTGATGTTTCTCAGCCTTGGTAGTTTGAAGATGTATGGGCTTCTACTCCCAGAATTCACAAGCTAGCATAGCTATGCATAGCATAACTGGCTGGAAAATTGAAGTCAACACATTTTGAAATAGCTAAGTTTGAGAAACACTGCTTTAGATCAATTATTGGACTCTAATCTTTTTTTCCTCTCTTAATTCCATTGGGCAGTTCCATCTCAGAAAGCTACTTTTTGATTCTCCCTCCTTCTTGTTTTCCTTGCCGAAATCTGAGCACCCAACATAGTAGTTGACATAGCATCTGAACACTTATTGCTTAACCTGTCCATCTCTGCCTTTTCCTACCAACCTTGGCCAGAGAGAAGGAGGAGGAAGAGAAAGGTAGAGCCTCCAAGAATGAGGCTCTTGAAATGAGGCAGTGATTAGAGGAAGGCTTAGAAGTTTATCTTTCTTTGGAGGGTGCCCTGCGCAGTTTTTCCAAAAGCAAAATATATGCATTGATCTGAACATCTAGATGAGGGCTGCAGCAACCAGGAAAAAATAGGTGGGGGACAGAGGAAATGCTTGCTCTGAGTTTGAAGAAGGGACCTGGAAAGCAGAATATGGTTCTCATGAAAAGATATCAAATTGACATTTATTTAATGCATCTCAATTGCTGTTGCTCTTGTTTGTATTGCTAAGGAAAACAGACTATCAGTTGTAGAATATCTTGTAATAAATGCCAGCCTAACTTGATCATTCCTGGCTGAGGGACCCAGAATGACGCATGGATGCTGCTTTAAGAAGGTAGTCATTAAAATGCAGTTTCTTATCTTGCCCCTGGGAGAACTTTGAAGAACAGGAAGATACATGTCCTTCCAGCTCAGGGGAGATGGAGCCCATGTGCTTGGCTGCAGGTCCCTGCACTTATCCACAATGAGCTGTTTCCTCCTGTCCTTGAAATAGAAATGAAGGTATTACTTCAGAGAGTGAAGACCCATACTTATTGTTTATAATGACATCAGGTGGGAAAATAACTCAGGTTGCCTTTAACTGGGTAGCTGGTTCTCCAGTGCAGGGGAAAAGCTGCTTTATTTCGCTTAGGGATTTCTAACCAAAAAGGACTGGATGGGATCACTGGTGCTCTTTAAGGTTGGTGATTTTCTTGCAGATGTTTTGTTACCAAACTAGGTAACATCATCAAGTATAAGATATGTGGTCTTCAACTCTGATGATGTCACCTTGTTTGGTAAAAGAAACATCTGCAAGAAAATGATTAAGCTCAGAGCACACTGAGGATCGAACAGTTTAACCCTGAGCTACAAATATTCTCTTCCATTAGACTTGGCTGAGATTAATACCACAATACAGCTTAAAAAGAGAAAGAATGCAAGGATCAAAAGATTTAAATAGCCAAAAGAAGAACACACACTGAATTGAGAATGTGGCATTATGATTCCAGATTCAATTATATAAATCTCTAAACAAGACATGTGCAGTTCTAGAACATCAGCTCCTTTGCTCTCAATCAACAAAAAGAGGGAGAAGATAGGAAAACGCCAAAGAATAGCCAGCCAACATATAATTCTGCTTTTTCACTGGCCTCTCAGAGTTTTCAGTTCCTTCTTGGTGCCTAAGCTTATCTAGTATTTTGTAGGAAAGGGAAGGGCTGCAAAATGCTGGGATTTGCTGGGAGGATTATCCCCTAGTGTTTTTCAACCTTAGCAACTTTAATATGTGTAGACTTCAACTCCCAGAATTCCCCAGCCAACATGGTTGGCTGGGAAATTCTGGGAGTTAAGTCCACATGTCTTAAAGTTGCCATAGTTGAAAAAAAACCCCCACTGATCTTGAGACTCAAGTCAAAAAACTAAAATCCGTTCTGTTAATTGTCTCAAAGGTGCTTTTTCAAGAGGCGACTGGACTTTCTGTTTTTTCTTTGAAGACGTTTCACTTCTCACCCAAGAAGCTTCTTTAGATCTGGCTGGCTAGTATCTGGAGCATTGGTAGAGTTTTCCATGATGCAAAAGCTATCCCTCACCAAACCACTTTTGGGAAAAAGATTCCCCAAAAGGAGATTACTCAGAAAAGGGGCATCCAGTCTCTCTGGCAGCCACTGTAGAAATGGACGTTAGGGCCTCATGGCTGGACGGAAAAGGTAGAATTGCAGTGAAACGACTGGAGCTGACTGCAGTGGGTCCTGTCTTCCTTACTGATTAATTTACCAAGTGTCTTAGCCACCCATCTCCAAAATTACTCAATTTCACAAGATAAAAATGTGAATGGATTGCATGAAACAAGAATATAGTCATCCATCCAGATGAAGTAGATTAAGAAAAAAATCTTTCCTACATTACTCCTAACCTAATGAGACCCACCAAAATACCTTAACCCAAATCTTGGAGAAAGAACCCCATTTTTAGGGCTCCTTTGAAGCTGGGCAGAGTAAAAGTCATATAAATGTTCAGGGTACGGGGGTTAGTTCACAGGGCAGGTGCTGTGTTACAGGAAGCCTGGGTTCTTCTAGATGACATTGATTGATTGACAGAACCCGCAGCAAGCCAACACTGCCAGGAGTGTTCACAATGGCCGAATCGCTATTTTTCTAGGTCCATCTGAAGGAATTTGAGCAGGGAAACACACACAAAAAAGAAAGGAAATTAGCTGAAAGCTGAGGCCATTTGAGGAACAGAATGTAACTGTGGAATTACCATAGCAAGTTGCCTGTGTGGATATTTGCTTTTTATTATATTTATATATTTGTAGCAATTATAGTTTTCATTAAATGGCTGATATGAGTGTGTGTTGTCGCCAAGGGATGAGTTGGGGGATTATTTTATTATTATTTTATTATTTATTATTTTTTGTTCCTTCTACACTGTGTTTTATTTTCTGTAGGTAGCCTAGAGTCGCCGTGAGCAAGTAGGCATCTATATAATTTTTCCTAAATAAATGCCTTCCTTAGGGGATCAACATGAGCAAGAAATCAGATGCAGCATCCTGATGCAGTATCAAAGAAGCATGGCGATGCCCTTGTCTGCCATCTTGCCTGTTTTCCCATGGACACCAAGGACCAAATACTGCAAAACAGCTGTAGATTTTCCCTCACATCGATCAGGAACTCCTCCCCGCTTGGGGAAGATGGTAAGCCTGAAGATACAACCTTTTCTTTTCAGAAGAGCTGGAGTCAACTGCTGTGTAGTTTGCGAATTATTGACACTGAGAGCTCGGAGAGGCAAGGCTAGTTTCTATCCTTGTATATAAAACCCGAAGAGTTTCAAGCAGCAAAAGCTAGCATAAAAGGTTGTCTGAATCCATCTTACAAGGAGCAAGAGGGAAGCCACAGAAGCCCCCCCCCCCACTCCGCTCCTGCTAGCTTAGCAGGACCACTGTTGTTAATATTCTGGCAAAGCATATTAAGTCTTTAGTGGAGGTTGGGGGGAGAGGAAGATGACTAATTTAGCTTCAGCTTACACATGTCAAAAAATGCCAGATTGTGCAAGGGCAGAAGAGGTGTGATGGGGGCGGAGCAACTTGAGGATCCTCCTCCTGTAACATGCCTGGAATATATATAAACCTTGAGTCCTGCACAGAAAAAGCAGATGCAAAGAAATAACTTGGCAAAGATGACCAGACAGATAAAATCTGCCAACATTGGACTGATTCTGACCTTGATCCTTTTGGGTGAGTCACTAAGTTTGATAAAGGGTTAGTGAGACCAGGTCTGGGCCTGGTCTATAGAGGGCTAGTTTGATTTATAATTTATTACAAGATGATTCAGTTTGGTTGTTGGATAATCTACCGTTTGTTTATTAAAAAGTTAATTGGATGGTTAAATGGAGCGTCTCTCTCCATTGCACTTTGGCTATAGAAAACAAAGCCAAATTCTCAAGCCAGACCCAAATAGCTTTGTCTAAAACAAATATTATCTGCGATAAATAAGTTAATAGAGTTCTACCATGTGCCATATGGTAGCAGTGACTGGATAATGGGTGGGAATAAGGCCCATTAAGGGCCACTACCCAGCCAATAAAAAAATCTTTATATGTAGTATTTACATTTTTTTTATAGTGGGTAAAGAGATGGTAAAGGTGTGTGCGAAGGGACATATAGCTAATGAAGAGACAGATTAGATTAGCAAAAAAACAGGGAGAGTATGTAAGCAATCGGTACTTTATAAAAAATATGTAAGAGGCTGGAACTCTTGAAAGTTGCATCGTTTAATTTCATTTGATTCTGGCTGCTTCTGAAAAAAATGGGGTGTACTCAATATTAGAAAAGACCAGCTGGAGACGCCATATCCTTTTTGGGATAAACTGGAACAACCAATAACACAACCTTAACAGCAATCTGATTCTGCAATCTGGTTTCTCTGTTTAGAATAAATTTAATAATGTCTGGAAGTGGTGCCCATGGAGGCATTGAGTTCAAAACCTTCTCATCTCTCATTTTGAGACGAAAAATGGTGAAAGAAGGATGTCTAAGCAAAGCCAACTGCATTTACTATCCTGGCTGTTCCAGGCTCATCTTCAGTAATCAGTAAATTTTTCCCCAATGTGGCAATGAGGATGAGCATCCCTTCCTCTATGCAAACCAGGAGTTCTTGTTAGTCCTGGAAGCAGGTGATTTCAGTATATATATATTTATTTTACAGGAAATGTAACTGTTTCACAAGAGAGCAGGTTTAGTGATGGAGAGAGCTGATTCAGATATCGCCCTGAGCTTCAAACAGGAAGATCACTGCTGGTGATCCTTGTGTAACACATGGCTGCCTTTAAGAAAGTGCCGTGTACGTATTGGATCTAGACCAGTGTTTCTCAACCACAGCAAAACTTTAAGACTTCAACTCCCTGAATTCCCCAGCACCCATTTTAAAGTTTCTAAGGTTGAGAAGCATTGGTCTAGATTGATCTAATCTCAATTTCCTACTGTAATCAGCCAAACTTAGGCTACTGATTGCAAACTTTTCCTATCCATTTCTGTGAGTTTTAAAACATGGCTAAAGATGAACTCAGTTTGGCACTGGAGAGCACACATGTACTCCCAGTGTAAAACTTCCCATGGGTAACATTTCTTCCACTGGGGATGTTGCAAATGGGAGAAGATACGCTATTCTTCGCTGAGTATGTATGGTTCTTGATAAGTTTGCAGAGGCTACTTTGTCATCTGTCTGTCTCTCTCTCTCTGTCTCTTTCTCCCAGCCTCCCTTCCTCCCTCCCGCCATCCATCCGTCTGTTTGTCTAATCATCTATCTATCCAGCTAGCCAGTCTGCCAGCCCAATATCTTTGTGAAAAGATATTATGTTGGGGAAATCTCCCCCTGTTGAATTTTTGCTTGTTATCATTGCTGCCATTCCGTGCCTTGGAGACACCAAAGCAGTCAAACGAACAAGCTACCATCACCCTCCAAGGGAGCTGTCAGCTAATGTAAAGCGATTCCCCAAATGTCACATTAAAAAGCTTCTGTGTCTTCAGTTGTGCATTCACATCCTTCATCTTGACCCACACACAAACTTTGCTTCCTGGGGGCAAGGTTCCTTGATTTTTTCCTGCAGCTGTTTCATGGAAGGAATCTGAAGATGTCAGAAAGCCAAACAATTGTAGTTTGCTAAGAATGTCAATGTTGGTTATAAATCTTCTTTCCCAGCTGAGCAGCAGAACCTGTTTTAAATGTCAGAACTCCAACCCTTTAATCTGTGAAATGCTAGTTAAAAAATGCCAGTTTTGTTTACCACCATCATTCTTTATTCTGTCAGACACAAGTGGGAATTGTTTCGAGATTTCAGATCTCAAAATTGAACATTTTATTTGATTTTTCTCAAGATTGCAAGTTGTTTTACAAGGAAGCGACTGGCCATAAACAATGGCTGTGCAGAAAGGCACAGATTCATTGCGGAGTTGGGAAGGGATCAAAATAGCAAGATGGCAACTGTAGGTCCTGCTCATAAAATAAGGAAGATTTATATTTATTTGTACATATTTGATCTCTGGTGCCAAACTGGCCACTTTGTCTTTTTTGACCTCATTTTGGAGAGTGAGAGAAAGACACCAATTGTAGGCCTTCCTGTATCAAAGGCAAGTTCGATGTGCTGGCACATTATGATTGTGTTCACTTGATTGCTAAGAAATAGGATAGCCATTTTTCTGGGGTTTCCCTTTGTCAACCCTCGTAAACTTCCGTCATGAACAAATATTGAAAAAAGATATTTATCTACCTTTTGTGACTTTCCCTCATTTTCCGGCTCTTTTGTTCCCCTGTATTCTGTGTCACTGCTTGCTGTTATATATGCCATTGCTCAAACCTGGGTCCCTAATCTAGTTTGTTATTTAAGTCTGCCAAAAATCAGTAAATGCAGCCATTGAAGTGGGGTTTGGGGGATAGTGGGAAATTAAAGTGGCTATCCCTGGTTCTTTCTTCCCTGCTATTGCCAGCTGAACCTAAGAGAGGCGATAAAGAGATCCTGGAGGGTACACAGGTGGGCTCAAAAGCCAAGATGGTACCATAACTATCTGGACATAACAAGAGTGACACAGCCATCTTGATTTTCCTTGTGGCTGCCATCTTAATTTTTCTTGTGGCCACCATCTTAATTTTTCTTGTGGTCGACATCTTGGTTTTTGTTGTGGCTGCCATCTCCATTTTTTTGGACCCTTGCCTGATGCATAGCGTGGAAGGCTTACCAGAACATGAAGGGTTTGGACTACATTCCTCTCGATTTTGAACCACAATTTTATTCTAAGGAGGATCTGGCCTATGAGATAATTGAGGGAAAGAGAAAAATCCCAAAAAACATATGCACCACTTCAGATTTTTTGTAACTTCAAACAGTCACTGAACAAGTGGTTGTAAGTTGAGGACTACCTGTAGCTGCTGATTTTTATTCGGCGTATGAATTGAACCAGATTCAAAGGATGAGGTCATGAATGACAAATGGGAAGGCGGATATGGGCCCCAAGGGAGTGATCCCCATTTCTTCTTTCAGGGATAATCTTGCTTCCTTAAAATCTCGCTTAGAGCAGCAGGCCTCTGGATAAAAGGCATTAAGTCATGGTTTGCAAGTGTTACACCTACCAGGAGTTTATCTTAGCTCATGCTAAAGCTCTTAGTCAAGGCGGTTGGCATGCCCCATGTTGAGAGAGGGGGAAGAGTTGTCCTTTGACAAACAAAGCCACACCAGCCTGCATTTTTAGTGTTTCATGTGGATCTCAACCTGCCTTGATGTTTCCTGGTCATCCAACAAAAAATACATCCGACTTCAGTGGAATAGACATGATCTCATTATATTAGAGGGTTGCAAAGCAAACATTTTTTTTTTTTTGAAGCTAAATTGAACCTAACTTCTGTAGTAGAGAAGGGTTGAATCTAAATTTGCCAAAGCATTACTCAGATGTTTGTTCATCCGACTTAACTTTCAACATTTACTGAGGCTCTTAATAGCAATTTGCAAGTATTAACAATTTATATTTTCCATACAGGAACTATCAGGTTTTACTACAGATAGCCCTCAACTTACAACCATTCATTTAGTGATTATTCGAAGTTACAACAGCATTGGCAAAAGTGACTTATGACCTCACACTTACAACCAGTGCAGCATCCTCTTGGTCACATGATCAAAATGTAGACACTTGAAAACGGGCATGATGGTTACAGTGTCCCAGGATCACGCGATCCCCTTTTATGACCTTCTGAAAAGCAAAAATAATGGAGAAACTAGATTCACTTAACAACCGTGTTACTAACTTAACAACTGCAATGATTCACTTAACAGCTGTGGCAAGAATGCTTTTAAAATGGTGCAAAACTCCCTTAACAATTGTCTTGCTTAGCCACATAAATTTTGGGCTCAATTATGGTCATAAATCAGTACTTAACCAACTGCTGCTGATCAAATGGCAATGCTAAAAAGAAGCCAATTCAATATTTGTTGCCAAAATTGCTCATCAGTTCATTGTTAGGAAATTTGGGAAAAATCCCTAAAGGAGCAACTGAGGAAGCAGCTTCTATTTGTTAACTGTCGCAAGCAGCTGGAAATTGCCACTCCAAGTGAGTAGCCCCTTTGAACTGAATCAGGCATGACTAATATGTCACGCAACTGCAGAGATAACCCAGAACAAACATGTCCGTTTATCTCAAAAGCAATTCTTCCCTATCAAATCAATTGACTTATAGCCAGTTAGAAATTCTGCAGAAAGCTGGGTGTGTTTGTAGATACATTTTAATTGTTGATATTTTATTTTACTTGTATGTAACTTTAAATGTCTATCTGGTAGCAAAGGGGATTTATATGTGCATTTAACCAGATATTGGATTTATTTTGAAGGAGATTTTAACACAACTGTGTTTTTTGTTTTTACCAGCTCTTCACAGAGGATCATCAGTTCTAGGTATGATAATTAATAGGACATGTTTCTTTTTTAGTTTGCAACACTTTCTAATTACATAAAACCACATAAAGTTTGGGCTGAAAATGGATTAGTATGGGACCCTTCTATCCTAAGTTTGAAAGTTAGCTGCAAACAATATTTGGATCGGCTTAAAATGTTGGCTTCTGGGTTTAAATTGGAAAAATTGGTCTTGCATCATATTGATGTGATCAGGACTATTTCAGAAACAAAGCATACCCCACCCCTAAATCCCAGTTACCTGCTCTGAAGCTGTACATTTCACCAGCCAATAAGAGAAGAACACGACTTTACTAATCCCATATGGCTAACTTATTATAGTTTCAATAATTTTAAAGAGAATTCTGGGAGTTGAAGTCCATATATCATAAAGTTGCCATTGTTGAGAAAACCTGCTCTATCAAGTGAGGGCCAGTTTGGTACGGTACTTAAAACACCAGGCTAGAAACCAGGAGACTGTGTTCAGATCCCACCTTAGGCATGAAGCTAGCTAGATGACTCGGGCCAGCCACTCTCTCTCAACCCTGGGAAGCAGGAAAGGGCAAACCACTTCCATAAACCTTAGCAAGAAAACCACAGGGACTCACCTAGGCTATTGCCAGGAGTCAACAGTGGCTCCAAGGCACCAAAACAAAATTGGATAACCTCTCTCTAAGTTGCTTTTTAATCTTCCTGTTCCCATCCAGCATTAACATGTGGAATTCAACAGCCTGTTCTACGGATAGCGGGTGGTGTGAACGCCCAGCCTGGTGAGTGGCGGTGGCAAGTCAGTGTCCAATATCGCAACCAACATATCTGCGGAGGAAGCCTCATTAATGATCAATGGGTTCTCACTGCTGCCCACTGCTTTTACGAGTAAGTAAAGATGGGTACTCTTTTCTTCATGTCCCTAATATGCCTCTTAGTCTGACAAGGTTCTTTATACCACCTAGTGGCTCATTGATGGCTCAACCTACTTCTGCCACCATAACTCATTGAAGACTGTTTTGATTTAAATTGGCAGTAGAAAGCTGCTTTTGTTACAACATATGTAGTTAGCTTTGGTGCAGCAGCATGAAAAATTATTCAGACCCCAAAAGGCCAACTTTTTGCAATGCATTCTCTGTAGTTATAATTCATTTAAATGTTAGATAGTATCACTTTGTTGTAATTTTAGATATTATTACATTTAATGTAATTTTACACTCTACATAATCATTTAATATAGGTTGAATCCTGGATCTCACTTAGAGTTACTAGTTGGATTATTTAATGCATGTATTTTAACTTTGTCTTATAATTGATTTTGTTCATCATCACACACAGGCACCCTAGTATGCATCCATATCCTATTTATCTAACTATCTGTCTAGCTATCCAATTATCCAGCTAGCTATTCACAGAATTGATTCAATTGAACCAGTAGTTGCCAAACACCAAATCAAATCATTGGGCTGGCTACTCTGGAACAAATTCTCCAGAAAGACAGAAGACAGATGCACAGTTTTGCCTGGGAATGCTTAGCACTGGTAGTTTAGGTGTCCCTGAGTGAAAATAATACATATAGTCCTTGACTTACAACCATAGTTGAGCCCCCAAAAGTACCCAAATTTTGATCATGTGATGATGGGGAATGCTACAACGGTCATTAAATGTGAAAAATGGTAATAAGTCACTTTTTTCCGTACCATTGTAACTTCAAACAATCACTAAACAAATGGTTGTAAGTTGAGGACTAGCTGTAATAAACAGACATTTCAGAATTGTTCCGTGTCTCTTTAGCAAAATGGTCAACTTTTTTCTATCAATTAAAACCCAAGGTATTTACCCCAAGGTAATCTTTCTTCAACCTGAATCTTTCTCCACATTAAAAGCCCTGTGTTTCATCATCCTCAGTCATTTATATTGGCTGTGAATGATGGGAATTGTACAGAATCAGAAACATCAGAATCAGAATAGAGCTGGAAGGTACCTTGGAGGTCATCTAGTCCAGCCCTCTGCTCAAGCAAGAGATCCTACACCATTTCAGACAAGTGACTGTTCAGTCTCTTCTTCAAAGCTTCCGGTGATGAAGCACCCACAACTTCTGAAGGCCAGCTGTTTCACTGGTTAATTGTTCTCACAATGAACTGTCCTTCACTGAACTAAGGGAGTTTCTCCTTAATTCCAGATTGCTTCTCTCCTTAATTAATTTCCATCCATTGTCCTGCCTTCTGGGGCTTTGATTAAAATAAATTGCCCCCCTTCTTTGTGGCAGCCCCTCAAATACTGGAATACTGCTATCATGTCACCCTTAATCCTCCTTTTCTCTAGATTAGCCAAACTCAAATCCTGCTATTGTTCTTCATATGTTTTAGTCTCTAGGTCTCTGCATTTTTCCCAAAGTCTCAACATCTTTTTTTGTAATGTGATGACCAAGACTGGATTCCAAGTGTAAATGGTGAAAAGTTGGGAAGGGAATTACAGCTCTCTTATACAGATGTTGTTTTATTCCAGGATTGGGGAAAAAATTCACCTGGACCAGTGGAGCGTGATCTTGGGAAGTGTCAGACTGACTGGCAGGAGGGCCCGAGGGTCAAAACGGAATGTCTCCATGGTCATCCCTCACGAAAACTACACCAGCTTTGAGACAGGCCATGACATTGCTCTGGTGCACCTGGCCAAGCCTGTGCGCTACACCAGAAACATCGCGCCCATCTGCCTGCCCTTCGCTGAGCACCGCTTTGCTTTTGGGACCCAGTGCTGGCTGACTGGCTGGGGAGACGTTGCGGCCAATGGTGAATAGAAGGAGTTAGAGTGGAGAGGCCTGGAGGGTCTTCATATCTAGTTTCAGGAATCTGTAAAAGACAAATTAAAAAAAAAAGGCCTGGAGTTTTTTATTGATAAGGAGAGGCTTCAGGGCAGAGTTCCCCAGCCTTTCTGGCTTTGTCGACTGGCAGGTTGGGGTTGGGGAGAGAAGGGGATGGTTCTACGCAATTGGTGGACAAGTACATGCACGTGCAGCTCCATCTGCACAAGCGGCAGGCATGCACACCCACCACTCACCACAAATGGACCATGCAAGCATGCACCCAGCCACTGCATGCATATACGCACTCGCCCACCACTTCCACAACCCGATTCCAATCGTCTCAAGACCTGGTAGTGCGCCATGGCCCAGAGGTGGGGACCTCTGCTTTAGGTGGGTCCTGGACACGTTAAGTGTGGATAAAACATCACTAGCCATCACCTTGCTAATTACATTATTTCCCTCCCTCTCTGGGAGGAAACCAGCATTCTGATGAAAAGGAAGTCTTCCTCAGTTGCTTAGCGGCCAGGATCCATAGATGCTGATGGGATTAGTGGCAATGGATACAGCCCCATAAAGAACCCAGAAAAATGGGGGCTGAAGCCAGGTCGAAATGAAGTGGAGGTGGACAGTGTCTTGTCTGAGAGACTTCAGGTAGTCCTCAACTTACAACAGCTCATTTAGTAACCAACTGAAGTTACAAGGGCACTGAAAAAAGTGACTTATGGCCATTTTTTACACAACCGCTGCAGGTCACGTGATCAAAATTCAGTTGCTTGGCAACTGTCTCATATTTATGACAGTGGCAGTGTCCTAGGATCATGTGATTAACTTTTGTGACAAGCAAAGTCAATGGGGGAAGCCAAATTAACAGCTGTGCTACTAACTTAACAAGTGCAGTGATTCATTTAATAACTGTGCGCAAGAAAGGCCATAAAATGGGGCAACATTCACTTAACAACTGTCTCACTTAGCAAGAGAAATTTTGGATTCAATTGTGGTCATAAATCAAGGACTATATGCACTAGAGGCAAGAGAATGAGTATATGCAAGCATGCTAGTTTTTGTATGTGTGCATACTTGAATGTATCTAGAGTGTGTGTATGCATGCATTTCAGTGCAAAATGATGTGTTTGGCTACCGGTTCCGCATGTTTAACCTTATTCTTTCTTGCCTTCCAGTCCACCTGCCAGACCCCATGAACCTCCAAGAGATAACCATGGACCTCTTGACTATTGACACCTGCAACTGCATTTACAGCAATCTGCGCAACAGGCAGATTGTCAACCCTGCCTTGCCTGGCATGGTCTGCGCCATGACTCCTGACCGCAAGAGAGGACCTTGTAAGGTTAGTCAAACAATACACTCCCAACCTTCAAAGAATCATGTGCTTGTCTGCCACTTCCTAACTGTTGGAAACTTAGAATACATGTTGGGATGTATTTTGCATTGCAACGACTACAGAAGTATTTAGCCACTAGATGGCAGTATTTACAAATTTGGATATATCATGCTCTTTTTTTCTAAGTAGAATTTCCTGTTTCCGGTAACAGTAACAGAGGTGGTATTCAGCAGGTTCTGACCAGTTCTAGAAAACTGGTAGCAGAAATTTTGAGTAGTTCAGAGAACCAGCAAATACCATCTATGACTGGAGATTTTACAGTATTCTTCCCCTGCCACGCCCATCAACTCACGTGCACAGAACCGGTAGTAAAAAAAACATTGAATCCCACCACTGAACAGTAATATAGTTGATCAGTAAAGCACATGGTGACTGTATTCTTTGTTTGCTCTTATTTGCTCATTGTGCAACCTCACTGTTTCAGCTACTAAATTTAAATATCTTCACATGACTCTCCCTTGATGGACAAGAATTGGTTGTTAATGTTAAAGCAAGAATGTAAATCAAATTTCTAGCCCTCTAGATCTGAGTTTGGGGAGTCGGCAGCAATATTTGAGAAAATCTTCAAATCCAGAGGTCAGAAAATGGTTCAGGAAGTTGTACAGTTCCCTCCATTTTTTTCCTGTATAGCACAGAGGGAATGCAACATGGTGAAGAAAAGGAATTCAGCAGGGGGCTTTAAGTATAACTTGAGATAATTAGGTCTAGCTTAATATAACATAATAACATAATAATGATATTAGAAGGGATCTTCAAGATCTTCTAGTTCAAACCCTGCTCAAGGCAGGAGACCCTATACCATTCCAGACAAATGGCTGCCATTCTCTTCTTTAAAACCTCCAGTATTGTAACACTCACACCTTTTGGAGGCAAGTTGTTCCATTGATGGTCAGGAAATTCTCTCCTTAGGTCTAGGTAGCTTCTCTGCTTGATTAGTTTCCACCTGTTGTTTCTTGTCTTGCCTTCTGGTACTCTGCAAAATAGGTTGACCCCTTCTTCTTCGTGGCAGCCCCTCAAAGATTGGAAGACTGCTGTTGTATCACTGTAGTCCTTCTTTTCACCAGACTAGAGACACCTAATTCGATTTATTCTCCAAAGCACCCGAGGACAGGGCAAGAAGCAATAGGTGGAAGCTCATCAGAGATCAAACCTTAAAATAAGGAGGAATTTTCTAACACTGAGAATAATTAATCAATAGAAAAGCTTGCCTTCTGGAGTTGTGGATGCCCCTTTGCTGGAGGTTTTCAAAAACAGTTTGGATTAGAAGGCCTCCACGGTCTCTTTCAGCCCTGTATTTCTATGATTAAGACCAACAGATTTCCCAGTTCTGGTGGTTGGTTTTAGCATCAATGAATCCCTAATTCTCATAATTATGAATTCATAATTCTTTTCCTTGGTGCCTATCTCTAGGTTTTTTTCCCCTTCATCTACTCCATGCCCTTAACTTAATGTTGTTGCCCATCAAAGGCTGGAAAAGTTTCTAATTTAGCAGTCTGAGGCATCTCCTTGCCACTAGCTCCCACTGGTGGATCATGCAGTAAGAAAACCCGCTAGCAAAGCAGGAGATGGAGCCAGACATCACTGTGTATGCAGAGAAAATGCAAAAAAATAAATAAACCTCTTTCCACCTAGGGCGACTCGGGTGGCCCGCTGGTTTGCCTGGAGAATGGCCGATGGTTCCAAGCAGGGATCATGAGTTCCTCCATGAGTTGTGCCCAATTCTACGGACCCAGCCTCTTGACAGACACAAGAGCCTATAGCAACTGGATCCAGTTTCATGTTGAAGACGCCTCCTTTGCCAATCAGATTGAGCCCATACCCCACACCACTGACAGTTACATGTGCACAGGTAGGCATCTTCACTTCTCACTACCTTCACTGACAACCCACTCTTCAAAGCCTCCCTTCAAGATTTTGGTGACATTCCTTAATTTCACCTTCTTGCTTTCTAATCCAGCTTTCAGTTCTGCCTCTTCTTTTTTCAGAGAAGGAAGGGTTTAAGTTAACCATGGATTCCAAATTAATTTCTAAGTCTGTTTGCATTAAGGTAAAGGTTCCCCTTGCACATATGTGCTAATCATTTCTGGCTCTAGGGGGCGATGCTCATCTCCATTACACAGCCAAAGAGCCAGCACTCTCTGAAGACATCTCTGTAGTCATGTGGCTGGCATGACACTGTTACCTTCCCACCAAAGTGGTCCCTATTTTTCTACTTGCATTTTTACATGCTTTTGAGCTGGCAGAAGCTGGGGCAGGTAACGGGAGCTCACTCCGTTACGCGGCACTAGGGATTCAAACCACCAAACTGCCAACCTTTCTGATCGACAAGCTCAGCATCTTAGACACCGAGCTACAACGTCCCCTGCATTATCCATGCTTAAACCAAAATAAATACCAGCTATCAACCAAAAACAGAATCAATGATGCTTACCTTGGCAACCTTGGAAGATGTGTGGACTGCAACTCTCAGAATTCTCCAGCCAGCCACATTGAAATCCAGACATCTTAAAACTGCTAATGTTGGGAAACAGTGCTCTAACTCGTCACCAATTCTGTATAATTGCTGTTTTAATCACAATGCCAAACTGGCTCTCATTTTACAGAGCAGCATTTCTCAAGCCCAGTAATTTCAAGAGGTGGATTTCAATTCCCAAAATTCTCCAGCCAGCCTGGGAAATGAAGTACACCCATAGTCTACACTCTAATCTTAAATTAAGACCCATTTAGTGCATCAGAGAGAAAAGGGGATTGATAGCTCTTCCTACACTGAACTACAATCTCCACTCCTACTCACGATGTTGCTTGGGATGATGGGAACTGGAACACAATCACATTTGGAATGTCACAGGATCCCCATCTGAGTATTGCTTCTAATCTGGGCATATCATGGTTTAAAGCTGGATGTTCTCATGGGTGCCTTTTTTGTGACAGGAGTTATATGGCTTATTTATTCATCCAAGCACACAAAGGTCACATCCAGGAGGAATAATTCCTTCTGTATGGAATAGTAACATTTTGGCTATGTGTGGTTTGAAAACCAGAAAAAATGTTTTCCCTTTCACAGCAACTCAACCAGCCTGTTTTGCTTATTTTATTTCCCCTTCAATATATACACTGTGAAAAACTTTGGTGTCACCATGTGTGCATTGCTTGGAGGGATTCAGGGTTCATGTCTGGCACACCCTTGCCAATGTGAACTAGGTGATGATGGAGGTAGCCATATTTATGTGTGTATTGTACCTGTTGTCTTTGGAGACGTACGATGAAGTGACACATCATGTTACAGGTGGTCCTCGTCTCACACCCATTTGTTTAGTGGCCGTTCGAAGTTACAACGGCACTAAAAAGAATGACTTGTGACTGTTTTTCACATTTACGACCATTGCAGAATCCCCATGGTCACCATTTTGGACACTTGGCAACCAGCAAGTACTTGTGACGGTTGCAGTGTCCCAGGGGCACTGCATGTGAAGCTAACATTGACAAGCAAGGTCAATGAGGAAGCCAGATTCATTTAACAACTGGGTTACTAATTTAAGAACTGCAGTCACTCCCATAACAACTGTGGCAAGAAAGGTCATACAATGAGGCAAAGCAACTGTCTTGCTTAGCAATAGAACTTCTGGGCTGAATTGTGGTCATAAGTTGAGGACTACTTACATTCTTTATTGATCTCCAGGCTGTGGGGTCCTGAAACAGGAGAACAAACAATGGCCTTGGTATACAAGTCTACAGTACAAAGGAGAGCATGTCTGTGGAGGCACCTTAATTGGGGAAGACCGGATCCTGACTGCTGCCCAGTGCTTCATTGGGTGAGTGAAAGATGGGAGTGAGGCAGCATCTGAGCAGGGAAGAGCCCATGTTGGTCAATATCCACATTTATCTCAGTGACTTTGGATTAGATCGGAAAACTTATTTTCAACTAACAGTGTCCTTTAAATGTTCTCTAGCTTAGTTAACCTGACCCATTCGTTTCTCTATATTGTAAACATGAATGAATCTGGCACTAAGCCTCAGCCATGGTTCTTGATGACTATTTATTTGTATCCTGCCTTTATTATTTTTACAAATAACTCAAGGTAGCAAATATATCCAACCCTGCAAGGTAAGTTAGGCTAAAAGATTGACTCAAAGTCACCCAGCTGGTTTTCATGGCCAAGCCAGGACTAGAATTTCCTACCTCCCAGTTTTCTAGCCTGGTGCCTTAACCACAAACCAAACTGACTCCCAACTCCCAGAATTTTTGGCCTGACTTTACAAAAATCAGAACAGCTGGAAAACCTCCCTCTTTACGTTAAATCAAACCACCAAACTGCAGTCCAAAATTATTACAGACAATATTTGACTTATACTTGTTTAATGACCATTCAAAGTTACAACAGTGCTGACAAAAAGTGACATAACCGGGCCTCCTACTTATGACATTGCAGTGTTCCCATGATCACATGAACAAAATTTGGGCACTTGGCAACCAGCACATTGTTACGACGATTGCAGGATCCTAGAATCATGTGATCACCATTCGTGACTTTCCTGCGGGCTTCCAGCAAACAAATTCAATGGGGGAAGCCAGATTTGTTAACACCTGCCCAATTTGCTTAACAACCACATATATTCGCTTAAAGACAGGGGCAAAAGAGGTTGTAAAGTTGGATGTGATTCACTTAATGTCCGCATTGCTTAGCAATAGAAGTTCCAGTCCCAATTGTCATAAATGGAGGACTGTCTATTCAATCCAATCTGATTGCAGAGATTTACTTTTTTTGTTTTACTTGAGCATCATTCTTTTTCCTTCTGCGTGATGTTTTCCAGGCGCCAGGAAACGAAAGGCTGGGAGGTATTTCTGGGAGAACAGCTGGAAGGAGGGCAACAAATATGGCGAGAGAAGAGGACTGTCCAAAACATTGAGCTCCATGGTCTCTACGTTGACATGATGGAAGGTTACGACATTGCAATAGTCACTCTGGCACAACCTGTGGTGTTCAACGACAGCATCTGGGCCATTTGTGCCCCATATGCTACCCACCAGTTCCCCTTTGGCTCTACTTGCTGGACCCGTGGGCGGAGAATTGGTAAGTTGTAATCTGATACAAGATATGGAGAAAAGAGAGGTTGTCACAACTCAGGATGCTGCCTAATGTTGAAGAAATCTATGGTGCTTTGCAGGAGAAGGAGGAAAGGAGATGAGAAATTTAGAATGACACCCCCCCTTTTTTTTAAACAACCCTGTTATCCCTTGCATTGGGGTGGAGTTGGGGCGACTGAATGGAACTGAGCATTTACTGGCTGGATGTCCTTCCTGACACCTATGCAGAGCTCACATCAGATATTTTCTCTTTGTACCCAGAGAGAGAAATATCTACTTAGGAGTGAACTCACAGCCTCCTGATTGTGAGGCGAGAGCTCCATCTCTAGGCCACCATACTGCTCATTCAGAATTACTATAATTATTCAACAATATTGTTTCCTCTTTATCCAGATGGCCATGGGATGCCAAGCCCTCTGCAAAGTGTGGAGGCAAAAATCCTTGGCCCAAAGAATTGCAACTGCCTCTACAATGCATCGAGTGAGCCTGGGAGAAAAACTCACATCAAGTCTGATATGATCTGTGCAGCACCACATAACAGATCCATGCGTTGTGAGGTAAGGAATTGCCAAGTCTCAGCTTAGAGGTGATAATAAATGATATAAGGCAGTGTGTGGGGGTGGGTGGGACTGGGTTATCTCTCTAAAACAAAAAATTGTCCAGGTGTTTTTTCTTGTATTCATTCATTTCTCCATTCATTAATAAAAGTTTTAATGCAATAAAAAAATCATATTTTAGCCTTTTCACATTTCCCAACAGTGGCATGCTTTGACAGATTTGGTAACATATGCACATCTACATGGGTACTTTCTGCAAAATGGGAGTGAATATTTCTTACTTTCAGAAAGGACTGCATCCCATTTTGGAAAAAAATAACATATTTTTTTTTGCTAAACATTAGTGGTGTTTCCTCATTCTCCTGCATGGATTCCATTGAATAGGGGAACAGGAATGCTTGTTTCAGTGCAGTTTTTAGAGAATTTTGAATTTTAATTTCCTCGTAATTCCAAAATCTAAATCTCTCATCTGGCTGAAATTTGTTTTTTTATTACTAGAGTGAATTCAGGAGTACTTTGAGTTTAGCTAGTGATACAGCGGTTGTCTGGTGTACTATGAAGAGACACTACTGCCAGAATAAAGTTTTCATCTGTGGCTTAGAATTAATGGAATCAGAGCAAGGACCTTCACCCTGACCATTCCCACAAACAATTGTTATGAGCAGTACAATGCCAGAAAACTGAATTTATGAAAACACTGGGATCTTTCTTTTTGGGGATTTGAGATTTCTGGATTCTCCCTGAAAAAAAAATGAAAGGAGCAAATATATATGACTTAGATGTCTCCTATGTTTTAAAATTTAATACTTGATTTAAATGTGGTCTGTTTTCTCAGATGTTTCAAAGATAAATTATGTTGAAAATGGTACACTTAAACAGTTGTGAGAACTTTTTTTATGCAAATTGACCAGCTTGGGGTAGACTAACTCCAGGGAAGTTATAATTCCTTGCCATAGTAAAAAGCCAATGGAAAAAACACCCTAAACATTAAATAGTTAAATAACTATTTTGTTGTTGTTAGTTGCGAAATAAGTGTTTGACCAATCGTGACCCCATGGGCAACATTCCTCCAGGCCTTCCTGTCCTCTACCATCTTCTGGAGTTCCTTTAAGCCAGGGGTCTCCAACCTTGGCTCCTGGAAGCCTGGCGGACTTCAACTCCCAGAGTTCCACAGCCAGAATTCTGGGAGTTGAAGTCCACCAGGCTTCCAGGGGCCAAGGTTGGAGACCCCTGCTTTAAGCTCACGCCTACTGCTTCAGTGACTCCAACCACCTCATTCTCTGCCGTCCCCTTCTTCTATTGCCCTCAATCGTTCCCAGCATTGGGCTCTTCTCCAGTGAGTCCTTCCTTCTCATTAGGTGGCCAAAGTATTTGAGTTTCATCTTCAGGATCTGGCCTTCTAAAGAGCAGTCAGGGTTGATCTCCTCTAAGACTGACCAGTTGGATCGCCTTGCAATCCAAGGGACTCGTAGGAGTCTTCTCCAGCGCCATAGTTCAAAGGCCTCAATTCTTTGGCGCTCAGCCTTTCTTATGGTCCAACTTTTATTTAACTAATAACTATTTAAAGTTAAATTATATTTAAATAACTATTATTTATGTATTATTAACTGATGTTCCCCAACAGAGATAAAAGCAAAAATCAGGGCACAAACCATTATTTTTAAAGTAGTGGAGCTGTGCATCGTCTGTGCTGCTGAAACATTCAATACAGGGCCACTCTAAGGCCTTTTCCTAACTTTAATTCAATAATCCAATTCTTTATGCTGATTGGAGATGAAACCCAGAAATTCTATCTCAGATCTTTTTCTCTTTTAAGCCATTGAAACTCAAAATGTAACCTAAGAATTTTCACCCATCCTGTCACATAAAAGACACAGAAAAAGTATTATTGTTGATAGTACCATTAATGGAGCTCTTAAGCAAAACAGCATCCTACTGACCTTATCTAGGCATGTAAGGTAAGCAGGATTAGACCTAGTTAGGTGACTGGTGGAAGACCACCAGGGAGTGCCAGTGAACTATTATGGAAAATTGAAAAAATACCACAGAATAAGGCAGAATAAATAAAAGATTCCTCAACTCTTATTTTACACATACTTAGAATTTTTGAACATAAGCAGAAGCTATATTTGAAACTAATAATCAAGGAGAATTAAGATTTACAACTGCTGGCATTTTTTTCTAGAATCAATATCGCAGATAACCCAAATAGCATCATTTATTTCTGCCTGCATTACCTATGCTTCTTTATGATTTGGAAATATTGCCCAGCTTCCCATTTTGTTGGTTTGAGATGGTAATCTTTCTATTCTTGAATCTCTAGGTAAGCATTGGAGACCCCTTGGTTTGCAGCCACAATGGGGTGTGGTTCTTGGCCGGCATTTCCAGTTTTGGCAATGGATGTGGAACTATAATTCGTCCAGGGGTTTTCACATTCGTAAAGAACTATGAAGAGTGGATCATGAAGGCTGCCTGGTCAGCTTACTACAATGTGCAAAAGCCCCCTCTACCAAAGGCCACGGATAAGGAGACTTGCCTGACTGTATAGCCTTCTTCTAGCTAGCTAGCTCATAAATCAGGATTTCTTTTACAATGAAGGATTGAAAAGCAAAGTTTTGTTTCATCTTATGATCTGTATGTACCTCTGTCTTGAAGCAACATGAATGTTGGTGTAACAAAGAAATGTCTACAAGAGTGATCACACCCTGGGAAATTTTCTAATCAAAATTGCACCCACTTACTCATATTTCTCAACTGTGACAACTTTTAAGAAGTGTGGACTTCAATTCCCAGAATCCCCTGCCACATGTCTTAAAGCTGACAAAGTTAAGAAACACTGCCTTTCTCATTTCATTTTTTATTTTTGTTAGTATGTGGTTCTCCATCCCTGATCCTGAAATATCAGAAGATGACAAATATTTATTTCCCTTTTTTCCACCTCTAAATAAGCCTTGGACTAAACCAGGGGTCACCAAACTTGGCAATTTTAAATTTAAGAATTGAAGCCTGTAAGTCTTAAAGTATGCCAAGTTTGGAGACTTCTGGACTAAACTGATCAAAACTGACTTGCCCAGTTTTTACACTCCTAAAAATCTATTTTCAAAGGCTGTAAAGTTTGTATAGTCGTGTCTTGCTTTTTAATGCTTTGGAATTTTCTTATCATTAAAACCAAAACAAAACAGATCACACACACTAAGTGACCTGTGTACTAAAACTGAGCTTTCTAGTGTTAAGTACAGTCTTATCAATTAGTTACAGACAGTCCCATGCAATTTACATTTGTTTCAGTGACTATGATTCTCTAGTATCTCAAAAGAATTATTAGACAATTGAGACTGATATACTTCTTCCAATGCATTAAACCATGATATGGCTTGTTTCCTTCAAATTTAGGTATTCTACAAACTTAACTGCTGTGGTTTATGGCTTAGCCTTTTGAATAAACTCTTAAGGGTGGTTTGTTATATTGTGTATGCCATGATTACATGTGTATGCCATGATTTGAGCCGAGACTACAGCTTCCTTGGCATTTGTAGCCAAGCTAGGAATCCATGTTTCTTGCCCTACTTTTGCTTTCTTTGAGCCTCAGCAATTCACTATAAATCATCTTTATTTTGAAAGCAAGATGTGGGTAGAATCTTGGGTTTCTCTTGTGAATTAAAAACCATTCAAGCTAATCTTGAGGGTTTTTTCTCCCCAAGATGATAAAACTGACGTGGATTGGTTGCTGTATTTATTTTCAATGTTCCATTTAACGAAGTTAGTTATTTAAATATCTCTAAACTCTCTCCGGCCTACATCTCATTATTTGTACACGATAACATTATTGGTTGTACAGGTTTTAATTGTTGGGAACCAGCATCTTTTACTGTAGAAAGCATTTGATTCTTGACTTTTTTTAAAAAACATCTCCCACATGCTGATTTATAATATGCTATACTTTTCTATCTTTCTGTGTGTATATATACATATTTATATTTGATAACATGTATTTATTATATTTTGTTTTTCTATTAAATTACTGTGAAAATTTGTTTGGAAAAATGGAATATAAACAGCAATAAAAGAAAGGCAAGCATTACCATTGTTTATAATTAAATATTGCCACAGACAATATTATAGATGGTCCTCAATTTAACGACCATAACTGAGCCTGGAATTACAGGTATAAGTTGTGGTCGTTAATCAAGTCACCATGTGACTGGACCTGATTTTATGTCATATTTTCAGGCAGTTGTTAAATGAATGTTCTGGTTGCCAAGTAAATACATTTTACCCAATGGGCATTATTTTTTGCATTTTTCTTTTTTACGTGACTACAGGAATATGTGCATGTATGTCTGCAACCATCATAACTTCAAAACCAGGTTCCAAGTAATTTGGGGGAGAGTCCATTGCAACTTTGGTCACTATACAGCCATTCGTAATTCAAAAACTACCTATCATCCTTAACATGTATCCTCCTCAATACAGTTCAGCAAGATGTCTATTCAGTAAGACCATTTCCTTGTTTATGGACTCTTCAAGATAAGTTTAAAATTACAGAAGGCCTCTGTTAACAGAAGGGCAGCTTTGCACATCTATCTAGTCAGTGACAATTTGGCGCAAAATTCAAATTTGCCCAAATCTGAACAGATTTGAGCTTTTTGCTTCTTCAGAAAACCTAATCGCCTTTGAAAATAAGCAGTGAAAAGCGATCGCTTGGATCAAAGCACTCCTTAAATGTCACTTTGGAGCTTTGGAATCACACCTGCACTATCATCCTCGTCAAGTTATTCCACGGGCTTTTACTTATGAAATAATTTGGGGTTAGAATTGAGGCTCCCTCCCTTGTCACAAATTAGGGCTTAAAACATTTTTTTTAAACTAGGGCATTTCTTAGCCTAATCATTTTATATATTCCATCAGAAAACATATCTACCATCTGGATCCCTTAATGCAGGGGTCCCCAACCTTTTTTGTTCCTTGGACCAGCAGTGGCAGCTTTGGGGAACAGTTTCATGTGTGTAACCTAAATCCTACACATGTGCAAACTTTAGGTGCTCACCCACTTCAGCAGCCCATTTTACAACATACTGCGGACTGGTAGCAGACAACAAACCAGGCACTGGGTTCCTGCATTGATGAGAGCCAGCATATCTCTCTTCTCTATTTATTTATCTATCATCTAATCGTTCATCTTTCATCTATCTAATCATTCATTTTTCATCTATGTATCTATTCATCTTTCATCTAACTATTCATCTATCTAATCATTCATCTTTTATCTATTTCTCTATCTCTTATTCATCTAATCATCTTTCATCTGTCTGTCTTTCTATCATCTATATCATCATCTATCTAATCTATATATAAAAAACCCTAAATAAATAATTGCAAAACAACTGATATTCAAGATGTTAGAAAATGGTTGATCCAGTCAGTGTTACAGAATGCCATAGGCCACAAGGAATCTCTTAGAAATGGATCCCACTGATTTCAGGAGGCTTTGCAAATACCACCTTATTCAACCCCCCCCCCCCCCAAAGTGTTGGAAAAGAAACATTCCAAAATGGGAAGCCTTGCTGGAAAGTGACTTTTTATGGACTCGAATCAGCAAGATGACAAAAAGGAAGTCTAATGCCAGGCAATGGCCATTGCCATGAGCAACTTGGTAGGCCTTGGATTCACCTAATGGTGGACTTTACTGCTTTATAAGATCAAACTAGCCTATCTGTCTGCTGCTTTGCTGAAGACCTTAGCTAGCTTGCCTAAAAATAATTTGACATCCCACACTCATATTCAAAATATCAGAAAAAGCACTTTCATTTTAAAAATTTAAACGTAATTTATTTCACAGCGCATGCCTGGGCACCAGGGGGCACCAGATAGCTTTCAAAAGAAATTCCCAGGCTGCTAAACATAATTAGGAGAAGTCTTCCTCTAATTGGGGAAAAATAGCCTTTTCTTGCTTGGTAACCTGAACTAGAGCATCAGTTCCTGCCAGACAGTGTGCTGGCTGGAGATGATAGTCTAGCCCATCCAGAAGGTCTCAATTTGGGAAGAGTGGGGAGCACAGTATCAGTTATCTGCCCATCTCTATGAGGGCAGTGGCAGTTAATGGTTTGAGAGCAAGTCAGAACAGCAAAATATGAAGATTTGAAAATGTCTTCTCCTTTGATTTTGCCTTTCTTCATCAACCCCCCCCCCCAAAAAAACACATAAACACACACACACACACCACCTGGTCAGGAGCTTTCAAATCTAGTAACATCAAATAACGCCTTGAATCGTATCCCATGCCCCTGTTTAAGGAGAAGGGGAAGCATTTGAAAATGTACGAAACTCAAAATTTATTTTCCTTTTGTGAGGTTTCTGTCTTACTTACTTTTTTTTTTTTTTTTTGCTGAACCAGAGCTAAAATGTCAGTTATCCAAAACAGCAGCATAAACAGGACTTGATCATCAACATTCTGGAGTTATTGGGCATCGTAAGGATAAACATTGAAGGCAGGAAAAAAAAAACACACAGATTTCAGCTGGCAAAATAAGCCAATACATGTCCCTCCCACGCCCTATGAAAAATATTACCCTCCTATGTTAGAAAGTCTATAAAACTTTAATCACAAATGAAGAGCTCTTTTCCTACTTAAAAACATTTATTCTGCCACTGAACCAAATTCTACCTGAATGAGGACAAAATTGGGGGCTGGCCTCAGAACAATAGTGAAACAGGTACCCGTGCCAACCCCAAAACAGAAGAAAATAACCTGGTGATGGTCAAGTTTCTAGTCCTCTTGTTTAATTTTTTTTAATGTCTTCCTAATCCCACCACTATATCCCTATAGTCTAAAAGCTGATCACTATATACCATTTACAAATTCTAGGGATTATGAGGGTGACAGCTCTTTAATGCACCTCTAGTAACCTCTGGCTGTGCCTTGCAGAACAGGGAAAGCATGCTAAGATGCTTTGTTTCAAGGCATCTCCATTCTGGCTGGTCTTTAAAAAAAAGAAAGAAAACAACTCAGGGTGTTTGAAAAACAAGCCCACCTAATTTGGTTCCCTTCTCTGTTCACCCCCTCCCAGCTGTAGCGAAATCCCCTCCAAGGGTTAGAATCCCTTCTCTGCAATCTGATCTGTATCCAGATCAACACTAAACCCTAAAGGGATCCAAGTATTCTGGGCAAAACAGAATTAAGGAATCAGCCCACTCACAGTACTCCAAGCGTTCTCTCAAGCTGAGATTCCACGCCCCCCGCCACCCCACCCCCCATGACAACCGAAACAAGGAAATCTTCCCTTCCTGCTCGGTTGCCTTTCCAGTGTTGGACTGCCAGGCCTATTATCCTGAGACACCTTGCTTCTGCTTAGCATTGTTAGTCTTGCCTGTTGAGAACTGAAATGGGAAGAAATAAGGGGCATTGTTTCATATTGTGCAGGATGAGGTTTAGTGGCTCTTCCTCGGGGGAATTCAGGTCCAGACTGGATGGGAGAGTAGGTAAATGCCACCTTTAACAGAAGGCTTTTCTTCTAAAAATAAATTTAAAAAAAAAATCAGGTGAAGAAAGGGGGCCTGATACCATCTATGCCAAACCCTGTGCAAATCTCACCGACTAGGATCCCAATTATTAGGCTTATGCTAACAATATTATTTATGTTGGGAAACACTCCCCCCACCCAAAAAATCTGGCATCTTAAAGGCAAAGTGGCAATTGAAGAGAAATTGAAGAGAAATTAAGTGCCTTCCATGCCGCCTCAAAATAATGGTGGAACCAAACCGCATCTAGATGTGGCAGAGCTCAGAAAGTCGAGCACCACCTTCTTCAAATTTAAAAGTAACCCGGATGCTTCTCCAAATCTAATCCAGTTTGGTGTAAAGAGAAATGAAGAATGTGAGATCGAGTCTGGCCATGAAAATCACCCTAAGGGAGAGTTTGAATCATAAAGTGATCTGTGTGCATTGCTGTTTCTTGCCCTTCGGCTGGGCACCCCATGTCTTCTTCCAAAGAGATGGACAGGTGGCTGCCACCGACCAGAGAGATCTGGTTTCTATATCCAAGGGATAGTGAGGATAGCTATAGACAATAAGTTAAGAGCTATATTCCCAAAGCAGGCTTCTTCCAGATGCACTTTATGGCAACACCCCTCATTCTCAGCCAATATGGTGGCAGGGGGCGGTGGGCCAACCCATCTGGAGAATGCAAGAGGGAGATCAAAAGGGGGACGAGGAAAATGGAATCTTCCTCACAAGAGATAGGCCTATAAGAAGTCCAATTAATTTCGGGAGATAAATGGTTTTTCTTGATGACTCATTTACAAAATCTCCAATTATTTTTTGCTCAAGGCCTATTCTGATAAATCACAGCCAGCAGAGGTTCTGTCTAGGAGAGCTTGCTTACCCACATAGACCTAAAACTTTCGGTAAAGTTTCTTTAGAAATCCTTCCACATAAACCCTAGTACCTTTTCAGTGAACATTTCAGAATCCGTTTTGGAAGCGATCAAAACCTATGTCTTTTAAACTGTTTTCAATGTTTCCTTGCATACCAAGGAAACATGTATGTATTTCAGTGAAGGAGGTAGAATTATTTTTTTTAAAGATTACTCCACACCAAGAATTATTGTCTTCTTCTTTAAGTCTTTGTTCAAGAACGACACTGAGACCCACCCCCAGTATTCTTGTTTTTCCTATGACAGTACTTTGCCATTAATAATAATAAAAAAATCTCAGCAATTTAAATAATATATGCAGCTAAAACATGGAGTTAGCTACTCATCTGACACCCCAAAAGGATAGAAAATAGCTCAAAAATGCAAATAGGAGAATGTCGATGCACAATCCTCTGAAGGTCCCAAGGGTGCTTAAAGTCAGTTCCCCAAAGAGGATCCAAGACACAAAAGATAGGACATATTTCCAAAGGACGCCACAGAGATGCATTATATTATGTGCTCAACGTAATATTCCATTAGAGGAGAAAACCCACCACCTCCCTACCTTGCCTGCTCTGTTCCCTGCTATCCCAGCTCAATTTTTCTGATCTATGTTCTAAAAAAAGAAAAGCCATGGAAACACAGACCCAGTTTTCCTTGTCTTATCTCCCATCCACGACCAAGTTTAACCGTTCCCTTTTTTCCAATGTGTGGACCCGATGCTTCCCATGAAGCCAGCTTCCCACCCAGACCTCGACCATTTCCCTGTAATTAGATCTCCCTGTCATACAATCCTGGGTGCACCTCCCCCATTCGCCCTCAATTCCCTTCCCCTGTGATACTGCCCTCAAGGGTATGGTGCCCATCAACCTTGGTGTGCAACAACTGGTGCTGCTGGAAGGTAAGGTGGTGGAAGAACCTCTTCGAGCAGACAGGGCAGGAGAAGGTCTCTTCTCCCTCAGGCCTGCCGTGGACCTTCGTGTGGGTGGCCAACTGCTTAGCCGTCCGGAAGGCCTTGCCACAATGGGGGCATCGGTGGCGTCTCTTGTCCGTGTGGATGTGAAGGTGGTTCTTGAGAGCCAGAAGGTTATAGAAGTCCCTCTGGCAAGAGGGGCAGTGGTAGAGGCCGGTTGCGTGGGCCTTCTTGTGATTTAGCAGACTACCAGGATGGCGGTACGTCCGCTCACAGCTATGACACTTGTAAAGCTGGTCCTCTGGCAGCTTGCCTTTAGGACTGCCCCCTTTTTCCTCAGCTTGATGCCTTCTTAGATGCTGCATCAGGTCCCTGGAAGCCTGGTAAGCTTTGCCGCAATCCGAGCACTCCAAACGTTTCTTTGCACGTACACGACTGTGGTTCTTTTGGGAGGCACGGTTGCGAAAGCGTTTGGGTCGTGGCTGGTTCTGCAAAGTCCCGACGGGTGCCTCTCCAGGGTTGGTCCCCTGATCTCTTTCGCAATCCGTTCTAGTTCTTTCAGTCTCTTGCCCTGGCATGACCTTGCTGAAAGAATGGGGTCGGCGCTGGTGCCTCTGCAGTTGCCGTTGCCACTTGAAGGCTTTGCCGCAGTCGGGACACTGGTGACGTTTCACTTCATAATGGATGCGCTGGTGGTTCTTCAGGGACATGAGATTGGGGTAAGCCTTGCTGCACAAGGGACAGGGGAAGTGCCCGACCTTGTGGCTCTTCTGATGGTTGAGCAAGCTGCCTGCGTGGCGGTATGAGCGTCCACACTGCGCACATCTGTAGGGACGCTCTTCAGGATCTGGAAGCTGCTTAGCAGGGGCTGGAAGAAGCGGGAATGTCTCTGCCTTGCTAGCTCGCTTGGCCCGAAGGGGCCTCTGATGGACCAAGTGGAAAGCAGGCTCTGGCCTCCTGTCCCGATGTATGCGCTGGTGGCTGGCCAGTTGCTTTTGGAGACGGAATGCCTTGGGGCACTCAGCACATCGGTAGCGTTTGGTTTCAAAATGGGTGCGGTTGTGGTTTTTGAGGGCCATGAGATTGTAGAACTGCTTCTGGCAAATGCTGCAGTGAAAGAGGCCTGTCTTATGGGTCTGTTTGTGGTTGATGAGGCTGCCAGCATGCTTGTAGCTGCGTCCACAAACATCACACTGGAAGGGGCGTTCCAAGAGAGAGTCTTCCTCTTCCGCCTGAGGGTCCTTCTCCTCTGCTGCTCCTTCTTCCTCTTTCTCTATTGTCTCCATTTCCTGTATTGCTTGGTGGCCCTCCATCTTCTCATTCCCTTCTCCAGGAACATCACATTCCTGAGCTTCTCTGCTCTTTGACAGCCCTGAGCTCAACTCTTCCCCTTGTTCCACCCTTTCTTTTCCTATAGGACAGGCAAGGAAAGAATTGCTTGGAGGAGCTTCTCCATTTTGGGAAGCACCACACGGCTCATCCTTTAGCCTCTCGTAAGTGCAAGGCAGCCCCCTTTCTGCAGCAGGGATCAGCTGTCGGAGTTGGGGTACGCTGCCGTTCATCTTGCATCTTGGATGGTTTCGAAGGTGATTCCGATAAGCAGACAAATTACGGTACTGCCGGCAACAGATGCTGCACTGGTAATCTCCAATCAGGTGGATCTTTTTGTGATTAACTAAACTGCCACCATGACGGTAGGTTTTGCCACACTGACCACAGGCGTAAGGCCGGCTGTCCAGTAGATCATCAGCAAGAGGAAATGTTTCCACCAAAGGTGGGGGTGGATGGGGCAGGTCATCCTCCATGCGTGGAGCTCGCCGGAGCTGGATAGAGGTATCGGCCAGGGCTGCTGCTTTCTCTTCCAGATGCCCGTTACTGTGCTCTTCCAAGCTGGCCATATCGTCAAATGTCTGTCCACAATAACCACAGATGTGGGAGAAGAGTTGCTCCTCCTCAGGATCCCCTCCACCATCCAGCTGCTCTTCAGTTTCCCTTTTCAGCACATGCGGACTGTCACTCCGGCCTTCGCCCTCCTCATGCAAGAGGCTGTGGTGATCCTGAAGGCTCTCTTCGCTGGGGAAGATCATGCCACAGAGGCTGCAGAGGAATGGCTGCTCCTCAGTATGGCCTTCACCCATGGGGTTGTCCTGGCCAGATGCTGTGGCCTTGGCGTGCCCGTGGAAATGGTATTTTAGAGCGAGGAGGGTGGGATACTCTTTAGGGCAGAGAGAACATTGGTAGATGCCAGCTTGATGGGTCTGTCGGTGGTCAATTAAGTTCTTGGCCTGTTGAAAACCCAACCCACACTGCTCACAGAGATAAGGAAGGCCTTCAGAATCGTCAGGCAATGGGGAAGACGCTTGTGACTGGGTTTGCCAATCATTGGCTATGGCATCTTTTTCCAGAACACTGCAACTCTCTCTCAGCTCTTCTGCCAAAGATAAAGCCATAGGCATGGCGGCGCCAGCTTCAGTGTCAGTGTCCTCATTTGTGGTCACCAGTGTCTCGGACAGTCCTCTCCTGGGCCTCTGATGGCCACGCAAGTGACTTTTGAGGGAGGCCACGTTTTGGAAGTGTTTACTGCAAAGTGAACAGCTGAAGTCACCTGTCTGGTGCGTCTGCTTATGATTGATGAGGCTTCCTGAATGCCGGTACGACTTGCCACACAGCTCACACTCATAGAGACGCTGGATGGGGACAGATGGCTCGGTTCCTTCCACCACCCCTTCCAAACGCTCCCTTCCATTGCCGTGTTGCACAGTGTGAGTCTGCAGGCTAGCCACAGTAGGGAAGGCCAATCCGCACTGGTGACAAATCTGAGGCATTTCTGAGGCTGGGAGGATGTCCTCAGCCACTGTTGCCCCATTCTCCAGGGCTTCTACGTCCTGTTTAATAGTCTGAAGAAGATCTGCTTCCTGAGAGTGAAGGACACCAAGCCTAGGCACCTCGGCCGCCTCAATGTCCTCTGTGCAGGGCAGATGGCGTAGCTGATGAAGCTGGAATTCAGCCTCTTCCTCAAAACTCTCTCCGCAATTACTGCAGGTCAAGCCATCCCCTAATTCTTTGCCACGCATGCGCGCAGCCCGCAAATGCACGCGGACGTGGTTCCGGAGTGCCATGAGGTTGGAGTATTGCTTGGGGCAGATGGAGCACTGGAAGATTCCTGTTTGATGAGTGTGGCGATGGTTCACCAGACTGCCACGGTGGCGATAACTCCGCCCGCAATCTTCACACCGGTAGGGTCGCTCTTCCTCCCCAAGAGTCCTTTCTTCCTCTTCCTTGGGACAGGCAGCTGGTCCACTCCAGGCGTCTGAGCGCTGGGTTGGGCAGTTGTCAGGGTAGTCCTGTGCTTTCGATGGGTCCAGGATCTCAGACGGGTGCTGGGAAGCCTCTTCTGGGGCTGAGGAGTTGAGCTTGGACCTGAGGTGGACCCGCAAGTGGTTCTTCAAGGCGGCCAAATTGTACAACTGTTTTGAACAGACGGTACAACTGTACACCCCAATCTGATGGCTCTTCCTATGGTTAATGAGACTCCCTGCATGGCGGTATGTCCTCCCACAGTCCCCACAGCGGAAAGGGCGCTCTTCAGACATAGGAAAGCCTTCCTCACTCTTCAGGCGGGCTTCCCAAGCTTCGTTGGAGCTGGGGGCTGCTTGGGAAGGGCTACTGCCCTCAGCCTCTTCTTCTTCATCTGCCTCCTTTGGGTAAAGGCAACTGTGTTCCTTTAATTCCTCCTCGTCAGCAAAGGTCCCACCGCAGCGGACGCACAACTCTCCATCTGGATTACAGCGTTCTCCACCACCGGCCTTGGAGGTATCTTTGAGGCTGCAGGGAGCCCTGTCCCCGAAGCCTGTGCCCACAGGAGGAGGCTGATAGATGTCCAACTTTGCTGATGTTTCTATCGAGTCCTCCTCCCAAACATCATGCTCCAAATCCTCCCAGGCTGACTGGTCTGTGGATTTGCTCTCTTCCTGGCTATGAGCTTTCTGATGACTCAGCAGCTCTGAGGGCAACCGGAAGGCTTTGTGGCAAAAGCGGCACTTGTAGGGCCGATACTCTGAATGGAGACGAGCGTGGCTTCTGAGGGCCATGAGGTTGGAGAACTCCTTATAACACATGGCACACTGATAGACCCCCAGAGTGTGGCTCTGTTTGTGATTAGTCAAGCTGCCGGGGTGTTTGTAAGCTTTATCACACTGGTTGCATTTGTAACGGCGCTCATCCTCCATGGCAGCCAGCAGCCCAGACTCTTTCCCATCCTCCTCGTGCCCCAGGAGCCGATCCTGTTTCTCCTCTTTCATTTTGATCGAAAATTCCTGCTGAGAATAGTCAGCTGGCACCACCGACTCAGCAATGTATTTCTCCAGGTTGGACAACAGGCTCCCACTGCTGCCTTCCATCCCAGAATGGGAGTCAACATCTGGAGAAGACGTACCTTGGCCCCTTTGGAAGCTGTAATTCCCATCCCTCTGGCCCTCTTCCTGCTCCTGGATGGCCTGAGCTGGGCAGTGGTGGCTTGGAAGCTGGGATGAGACTCGGAAGCTTCTGCCGCAGTCTGGACATTTGTGACGCTTCTCTTCCGTATGAGTGCGCAGGTGACTCTTCAGGGACATGGGGTTGGAGAAATCCTTGTGGCACAGCAGGCAGCGGAAAAGGCCTACCTCGTGGGTACGGCGGTGATTTACCAGGCTGCCGGCATGGCGGTAGCTCCGCGGGCACTGCTTGCATTTGTATGGCCGTTCCTCTTGACCCATAGGTGGCTCACTGCTCAGAGCAGCATCGCCCTCAGCCATTGCTCAGGTCCAATGTCCTTCTTAATCCTGTCTCTCTTTAAAGAGGGATCCACAGGCATTCAGACATACCCCTCAGTCTCATTGCAGAGCTTCAGGTCCCCTCTTCTCACCCAACCATTCCAAGACCTGCAGAGAGAAAGAGGGGCAGTAATGAGGAGGAATCCCCGTGATCAGAGTGAGCATCGCTGGAACCATCACGCGCAAAAAACAAGTCAGGTACCACAAATCACATCTTTGTATAGGAGCAGTATTTCTCACCTTGGGTTTTATTTAAGGCATATGGACTTAAACTCCCAGAATTCCCCAGTAAGCATGCTGGCTAGGGAACGCTAGGAATTGAAATCCACACAAGTTGCTAAGGTTGAGAAACACTGGTGCAAAGTCGAGGGCTTTGCTATACAAGTAGTCCTCGACTTACGACTACAACTGAGCCCAGAATTCATGCTGCTAAGTGAGAAATTTGTTAAGTGAATTTTGCCCCATTTTATGGCTTTTCTTGCCACAGTTGTTAAATGAATTACTGCAGCTCTAAAATTAGGAACATGGTTGTTAAGTGAATCTGGTTCCCCCATGGACTTTGCATGTCAGAAGGTCGCAAAATAGGGTCACGTCTCTGGGACACTGCAACTGTCAGAAATATGAACCAATTGTGAAGCATCCAAATTTAAATCATGTAACCATGGGGATGCTGCACTGGTCATAAATGTGAAAAATGGTCATAAATTACTTTTTTCAGTGGCATTGTAACTTCAAATCTGGAAATCTTATCGGTATCTTACAGTATTTAACAGAGATGGGAGACCTTTTTCTGTAAAGGATGGCTAATTTTCTGAGGGGAATTGGTAGCAGGTGTATGTGCCACAGTTCATTTATTGATCAATTTGTCATTCTTAATTTTTCTAATTATATTAATGATAAGAGTTTAAGGCTTTTTAGAGCAGTGTATCTCAATCTTGGCCACCTTAAGATGTGTGGACTTCAATTCCCAGAATTCCTGAGTGAGCATGCTGGCTAGGGAATTCTTGGAGTTGAAGTCCATATGTCTCTAAAAGTGGCCACAGTTGAGAAACACTTCTTTAGAGTTTGATGAGGTAATTGTGGAGTCCCCCCCCCAAAAAAATCATTTTGTTGTTGCACTCTTTTCATATTTTTAATTATAGTGTCTTTCTTACAATGGGTCATTCCCACCCATCCCAGCCTCCCCATATTCAGAGCCGACCAGCATACTGCCTATCTGTTACACCCCTTTAATTAAGAAAAATTCTGCCAAAATGCAGTAGGTGTTAATTATGGATAGCTTTTTATTTAGCTCAGGACTTAATTGGATTTTTTCCCTCTGATTTCTTCCTCTATTCATATATCTTTGCAACTTCACTACTGTTTAAAAATCCCTTGAATCTTCTCTTTTGCACAATCTGAAAGGTCTAAACCAAATTAGTATCAACTGCAAGCTCGTGCGCAAACACGCAACCATTTCTTGCAGTTTTAAAGATACCTTTAGAAGCAAGGATGCAACTTCACCAAAAGGAACCATTAAATGGAGCCAACAGGAAGAGATCTATCTGTTTCTTTTTCTTCCTGCTTCATTAATAGGAAGCTGAGCCTTCAAGTCAGTTTGACTTCTGGAGAATGGTTGGACCTGTCCCTGTGGCTTTCTTGACAATTGTTTTTCAGAAGTGTATTTCTGGTCTGAGAGGAAATCACTGCATTGGCTTCATGTCCAACTCACAGATTTCCAGCTTCGTGCCTAAAAGCTGATCTCAAGATCTATACAAGTAATCCTCGACTTATAATACAGTTTGTTTAGGGACTGTTCTAAGTTACAACAGGACCATTTTTCACACTTATGACTGTTGCCAGCATCCCCTTGGTCACAGGTTCAAAATTCGGAGGGTTGGCCCAACTGACTCATATTTATGACAGTTGCAATGTCCCGAGATCATGTGATCACCTTTTGTGACCTTCTGATAAGCAGAGTCAACGGGGAAGCCAGATTCAATTAACAACAATGTTCCTAACTTAACCTAACCACGGTGATTTGCTTAACAACTGTGGCAAGGAAGGTTGTAAAATGGAGCAAAACTCAATTAACTGTCTCTCTTAGCAACAGAAATTTTGGGCTCAATTGTTGTTGTAAGAAGAGGATTACCTGTTAGGGTTTTTTTAAAAAAAAAACAACAACAGGGGCGAAGTTTTTATTAGGGAATGCACCAAATACTCCCACCCTCCAAAGAGGGAAAAGGAACAAGACAGCAGGAAAAAGACAATGATGACTTAGTCTAGACCAGGGGTCGCCAACCTTTTGGACCTCAGGAACCACCAAACTCATAATTTTAGATCCCAGGGACCACTAACTGGTTTTGTGGGCGTGGCCAAATTTGTGGATGCGGCTTGATGGTCATGTGACTGGCTGGGCATGGCTTGTATGTAAATATTATAAATATTTATATACATATTGATTTTTTAGATAAAAAAAGAGCAACTTTTACCCAAAATCAGGCAAAGCAGGCAGGCAGATTGAGTTGCTCACAGAATCACAGATTCATTCAGAGATCTATCTATCTGCCATTGGCTAGCTCAGTCTGTCACATAAAATTTGCTTGCAAGCAAACTCATAAAATTTGCTAGCAAGCAAACTCACAAAATTAACTCACAAAACACCATGCATGTAAATATTGAATTTTTTATTTAAAAAAAGAACAACTTTTACCCCAAAGCAGGCAGGCAGATTGAGTTGCTCAAAGAATCATAGATTCATTCAGAAATCTATCTATCTGCCATTGGTTAGCTCAGTCTGTCACATAAAATTTGCTAGCAAGCAAACTCACACTATTTAACTCACAACACACCATGTAATGTAAATATTGAATTTTTTATAAAAAAAGAGTAAATTTTATCCAAAATCAGGCAAAGCAGGCAGATTGAGTTACTCACAGAATCATTCAGTGATCTATCTATCTGCCATCAGCTAGCTCAGTCTCTCAAATTTGCTTGCCATGAGTCTGCATTGAATTTGCTTGCAAGCAAACGTTCAGTCCTAAGGGAGGTTCAGCTGTGCTTAGCTAGAAAGCAAGAAATCCAACCATTTCCTGCTTCCTAGCTAATCTAAATCTCCCAGCACAGAACAGATGATGATCAGGAAAAGGAAAAATGGCAACTTAGCAGACAAGTTTACGGGATAAGGAGTGAGTGGGTGGGGAAGGTTCCCGCGGGCCATGTGGGCAGCATAGCCTTGTGTTTCTGTGCAGCCTGGAGTAATTGCTTTGGGGAAGGTGCTCTGGGGATGAGATTTCTCTGCGGCCCACCAAAACGTTCTCATGGCCCACTGGTTGGCAACTGCTGGTCTAGACCACTGGTGTCAAACTCGATTTCATTGAAGGCCACATTGTGACTGGGGAAGGAGGGCTCCATGGGGGGCATGGCCAGCATGATGTCACCTGTGTTGGGAGCGCTGTGGTGGCCCAAGCGCTCTGCCAGCAAAAATGGGCTCCAATGCAATGTTTTCGACTGTGACGGCCTCCTGCAACCCTCTGCCAGCAAAAACGAAGGAAAACAGCTTTCCTGCACCCCTCCGTTTTTCTGCAGAGGCACTGCGGGATGATCCTTCAATGTTTCCAGGCTGGGCCCACAAGTGAGATCTAAGCATCCCATGGGCCAGATCCAGCCCACGGGCCTTGAACTTGACACTCCTGGTCTAGAGGACTCGTCCCTGATGGGATAATACTAAAATGCATAAGCTTTTGTGAAACTGCATCCTGATATCCCTGGATATCTTACAGCAAGGGTCCCCAACCCCTGTGCTGGAGCCCACTATTGAGCCGTGGCTCATTCAGAACCAGTCTGCGCAAATGGCGGGTGAGCACAGAAGCATATGCAGCTTGTTTTGTGAGCAACGAGCACATGTGTGTGCATAAATCTCCATTTGTGTAAGTAGCAGGTGCTCAGGCAAGAAGCTCCATTTTCATGTGCCCACCACATGAGTTGTGAGTATGCCTACCACTTGCACGGAACCATCCTCCCCCTGCCCTGAGGGCTGCTAAGCTGAAAAGGTTGAGGACCGCTGCCTTGCAGCAGACTTCCAAATGATTGTTTTGGAAATTGAGGAATTGCTGAACTTGCATAAAGCAAATGGTTTCAGCCCCTCTCTACACACACAAAATGGATTATTAACCCATGACTATAACTGAGTGATAAGATGCTTGAAACCCATTATCTCTAAGTTGCATCTCCATAAGCAACCAGCTTTCCTCTTTCTCATCCCAGTTTAAAATCTAAGTCTAGCTATTCAAATGAAGCTAGATCAAGAAGCTATACCACTCTATAAAGCCTTACTAAACACACCTGGAATACTGCATCCAGTTTTGGTCACTACACTATAAAGAGTGGTATCTAGAAAGAAAGCAGAGAAGAGCAACCAGGATGATTAGGGGACTGGAGGCTAAAACATATGAAGAAAGGTTGCAGGAACTGGACATAGCTAGTTTAGTGAAGAAAGGAACCAGGGGAGACATGATAGCAATATTCCAATATTTAAGTTGCTGCCACAGAGAGGAAGGGATTAAGCTATTTTCCAAAGCACCCGGAGGCCAAACAAGATATAATGGATGGAAAACTGAACAAGGAGACATTCAATCTAGAAATAAGGATAAATTTTCTGACCATGAGAACAATCAACCAATGGAACAGTTTGCCTTCGGAAGTTATGGGAGCTTCATCACTGGAGGTTTTTAAAAGGAGACTGGATTGCCATCTGTCAGAAATGGTGTAAGGTCTTTTGCTTGGGTGGGGGTTGGACTGGATGACATACAAGGCCCCATCCAACTCTGTTAATCTGTTAGTCCAAGTGGAGCTCATGAAAGCTCATGGCTTATAATAAAGGTTGGTTTGTACACAAAGATGTTTTTGAATTTGTCAACTTCAAGCTCTAAGCAATTGTTTGGGTCCCCATAAGTGGGAAAAGCACAGGCTCCTGGCACTGATGTTGAAGTGGCTGTCTCTGTTTTCTTTGGCTAGCCGTGCTAATCAGGATTTACTGAATACTATCACCCAGCACAATAAACCGCAATCCAGTTTCCAAGCCATAGTGGTTCAGTTTACACAATATGTTGGGACTATGTAACTGGCACGAATTTAGTCCTCAATTTACGACCACAATAGAACCCCAACCTTTCTTGCTGCAGTTGCTGAGTAAATTGCTACAATTGTTAAGTTAGTAAGCCAGTTGTTAAGTGAACCTGGCTTCCCTATTGACTTTGCTTGTCAAAAGATCACAAAGAGGGATCACATGACTCCCAGATATTGCAATCATCATAAATATGAGCCAGTTGCCAAGCACCCCAATTTTGATCACATGACCAGGAAATACTGCAAAGGCTGTGTGAAAAACGGTTATAAGTCACTTGTTTCAGTGTTGTTATTAATTCAAATAAATTATTTCTCCCCTCAGAAGGGCACCTCTGTAAAGAAGTCTGCTACATGTACTTAGGTATACATGTATGTGCTGTAATTTTCCCATCTCCCTTTTTTGCAATGTTTTCCCACAGGGACCAGGCAGTATCAAATCAGAAAAGGAGTCATCACAAACATTACCAGTCACAAAAAACAGAATGAATAATCTCTGAATGCCGGCTTCTTAGAAAAGGGTCCCATCAGAACACAAGAGGAAATGTTGTTATGCCCTGGTAGTAGACTTCCTGGAAATATCTGACTAGTTGTGATAGGTATTAGAATATGGATTGTTCATTATTTGGTTCTTAACATACAATTGTATTATGAAAATAGTGATAGCAATGGTTATTGCTCTGATTATTTTGTTGGGGACTGGGGAGCTCTTATCACATAGGTGTTGTTAGCTTCCTTTAGGCATTAAGTTGATAAGATGGGAGACTTTTTATAACAAATACACATAGGTGTTAGCTAGTGTCTAAAATAAAAGCTGCTCTGTACTAAATAAACCACACTGGGTTTTTAAAATCCCAATAAGCAAGTTTCAGCTTTTGGGCCCTAAAACCCAGGAAAGAGGGGGCACAATTAAGTCACAGTAAATCAAGTTACCTCAAATTATGAAATCCTCAGCTTGTGGTTGGGTGTGTTAGAACTGGTTTTTATTGCAGCGATGTAGAGTAACCTTCTCCAGTTGAACATCTTATACAGCACATTGGAATAATCCCCTATTCTCTAAGAACAGAAAGACTGAGAATTGTATTTTGAAAGAGATAGGAAACTAACTTAGGTCAGAGACTATAGGTCAGAAATATAGGATTTTCTGAAGCAAAACAAAACAGTAGTTTTAAATCTCTAAGGAACAAGGAACTTAGGTAGGTCTAATAAACTAGATATCTCAGTGCCCAGAGTTCGATTTCACCAGATGTCATTCTTTTAATTTTGTTCTGCTCAATAACAGAAATTTTCTTGTATGCCTTCTCTCCTGCCCAATTATTTTATTCTAATCACAAGGCACAAGGAGAGATCCAGGAAGTAGATAATTTTTCTCACTCAACAATAACAAAAAAGCATAGTTTTATAATAAACAGAGCTACAGTGCACAAAGGTTTTATTAGATTATTCTGAACCCAGGCCTTCCCCAATTTTTACTCTCCATATGGTTGAGCCTGTAATGCCCATCAGCCTTGAACCTCACCATGCAAAGTTGCAGCTAGTTGTAGTTTATTGCAATTTAAAACATTTGGATGGCAACCAGGCTGGAAGAATTACTCAAGAATACAAGTGAATACATGCACACATGGACACAAACATGCTGATTTCTCACCTGTCAAATCATTCTGAATTTCCCAGATCCGCACAACATTCATTTATCAGGAGCCACCGACACAAAACTTCTTTCCCCCAAAAACAGGGAATGCGGCCCAGAGCCAGACATATTAATGTACATTAAAACACAGCACAAAATGCGTTGGGTGATGAGTGGGGTTAAGCTGATTTTTCGGTTTTTGGGGGGCGAGTTTTAAGCTGAGCTGACTTTTCCAAAAGCCTAAGGCATTCAAGACCACATCCTTCAGAATCCAGGCAGGTCTTCAGAGCCCCATCTTTGGAGCAGGAGGTTATCAAGGAAGAAGCCCCGTCCCAGAGGCTGAAGAAGACACGTGGAGGAGACCCTGAGTGATGAGGGAAAAGAGAGAGACACAGGCGGGGAGCTGGACCTCCAATCGAGGCATCCAGTGCATTTCAGGACATCCCAGCGGGAAGCATCCCGTTCAAGTAGGGCGACAGCAAGAACAGCCCGCAGGCTTCCTAAGGCATCCGGCGTCGAAGGAGGCCGAAAACCCTGAGATTCGGGTTCAGGAGCGCCAGGGTCCACGGCCCTCGCTTCTCCCGGGAGGCTCCGGGCGGGCGGGCTGGCGGAGATCACAGTCCGCGACGTAGCTCGCCCTGAGGTAGAAGAGAGGCCCCACGACGACCCACCATTTCCCGGGAAGAGAAACCCCGCCGAGCTCTTCGCCTCCCGTTCGGCGAGCAACGGACGGATCGGGCCGAGGGGAACCAAACGGCCGAGGGGGAGGCAAGGCGGGCAAGGCCAAATTCTCCGGGGCCCCTCGGAAGCCCCGCCGTTCCCTGAGACGGGGTCCCGCACGCCGGGCTGAGTGGCCTGGCAACGCCTCCAGGCCTCGAGACCCCGGGATTTACTGGTAGGGAGTCCCGCAGGAGTGGGCAACAACAAATACTTCCTTTTGTTGCTAGGAAACAGGAAATGTGCACCCGTCAAAGCGTTCCCCTGCTTGGTTGGACGGGAATAGACTTCCGGAGCCGCTTTTTTTATATGGTAGCCAAGGCGTCCTTTGCAAAACAGTCCCCACCAGCACCACCCGCCCCAATATCATACACGCGTATTTCGGATGTGCATCTACAAATCTCCCATTATTCTCTCGGGAGGCCTATGAGGAAAACCTTCGCGGGGTGGGGATGGGGGCCGAGTTGGCGAGTAGAGCCGTTCCATTAGAACGAAAGTGCCGAAACGAGCATGGAGAGTTCAAATAGTTTCTATCTCTAGGTGGACCACCCTATTGTCCTGTTTCCGGTCTGAGATGGAACGAGTTGCCCGTTCTCCCAACGGTGTGTTAGCGATTTCGCCATAGAGATTCCAAAGGGTAGAGCGACGCTTGAAAGAGAATATTTGCAGTACGAGAGAATAGTGAACAATGGAACAGCGTCAACTCTCTCAGAAGTCCCGTGTGAATGTTTATGGGGTGAGGTTTTGGGGTTTTGTTTTTTTTAGAGAATCACCTCTTCTGAAGTGTCACAAAAATATAAGGCCGTACGATAGATAGAAACCCTGGATTGGACTGTAAAGCATCTACAGACCTTTGCTGTGCGGTCTCCAAACTTGGCAACTTTAAGACTTCAACTCCCTGAATTGTGGGAGTTAAAGTCCACAAGTCTTAAAGTTGCCAAGTTTGGGGACCTCTGCTTTACAGTCACATTCTCTCTCTCTCTGTTGTGTATGTACCATAGTTAATAAAGTATGAGCTTGAGGTAAAGTGCAGGGTTCTGGCCCTGCACTTCTGATTGGCTGTTAGGCGGCCAGATAGGATTGGTTAGTTCTGAGGAATCCGATTGGCCCTTAACAGAGGATTCTTAGTGGTTAAAAGAGCTAGCGTTCATAGCTTGTTATTGGACAATTCTTACAAGGGTTGCCTATATAAGGCAGAGTTCACTGTTGTTGTTTGAGAAGTCACTATGCTAATAAAGAGCTGAAAGTCACTATTCAGAGGCTGTCTCCATTTATTCTGACCCATGTCCAAGTACTTAACACTGGCGATGAAGGTGGGATTTGGAGACGTCTGAACCAAAGAAGCCAGGAAGCAATACCAAGCACGTAATAGACAACGCCAACAACGGAACCATGTCCGGCAGCATCGTACCACCCGCTCCGTTCGATCCAAACCAAGCGGATTGGGAATCCTACATGGATCACTTCCAAATGTTTCTCGAGACAAATAACTTGAAGGATGCTACACCAGCAAAGAAGCGGGCACTGTTCCTGACGCATTGCGGCCCAGCTGTATTTAAAATGGCTAAAGCATTCGCCAAACCTCGAGAAGTGAAAGCCATGAGCTGGGAGGACCTCGAACCCATCCTGAGAGACCATTACGCGCCAACCGTGCCTACACTCGTGAGACGCTACGAGTTTTATCAGAGAAACCAACGAAAAGGGGAGAGTGTGGTGGACCTCCGAAAAGGGGATTTCGTGGCGGACCTCTGAAATTTAGGGGGTCTCTGCGGGTTCACCGATTTAGAAGAGGCACTAAGAGATCGAGTAATTCTGGGATTAGATTCGCTAGGCGTGCAAAGCAAGCTGATGGCGAAAGGCAACATCAGCCTTGCTGACGCCATCGCTGAAGCCACGGCTGTGGAGGTGACCAAAAAGTCGGCTGCACAATTACGGCGAAGCCACACTCCGGTAACACCACCGACCAGCGAAATCTTACCCAACTCAGAAGGGCAGCTACTAACAATGCACCACGAGGACCTCTCTTTGTCATCAGACAGCGACGAAGAAGGGGTCCATCGACTGCGGTCCGACCGGGACCTTCGCCTGAAGCCCTTATGCCCTTGTGCTGGCTGTGGAGCCAACCATGCCAGGGCCGGATGCAAATTCCGCATAAAAATTCCGCGACGCACTCTGCCATGAGTGCGGGATGTTGAAACGAGGCCATATCGGCCGGGTCTGCCGCAGCTTACCAGGACTCAGCCAGGCCTCAAAAGGGGCCAACTATCGCCAATCGACAGGAAACCGTCCTGTAAGGCGAGAGCCAGTAAACCACTCCTACAAAAATCGAGCTTTGCAAAAAGAAGAGGCTCACCATACTATCACTATCGGTCACGCCTCAGTTTTGGACACTAAGAAAATCCGAGTCACGGTAGCCATCGAAAACCAGCCTTGCCACATGGAGGTCGACTCGGGATCGTCCCTCTCGATGGTGTCTTGGAAGACACTCAAGCAACTCATCCCCACAATTCAACGCCAAGACCTCCAATTTCAACGCCTCATCCTCAAGGACTACCAAGGAAATTGAATCCCCATTGTCGGGTCCTGCCGAGTCCGAGTCTCCTTCAAGAAGCATACAGCGTACAGGTTTCCGGTTTCGCGTGGCTTCGGGGCAGCAGGAATTCATGACAGCTCGCGATTCCTGCTGTGCTAGCCGCCGAGGTACCCCCGATCCAGATGGGTCAGGGGGATATGGCTGCCCTGTAGGGACAGCTGAAGAGAGAGGGGAATCAGACAGGGGGTTGGGGGTGTCGCAGACCCCCTCCTCCTCCGGAAAAACCCCTTTTTCCCAAGGCGGTGGAGCGGCGGTCAGCAATGGCCGCCACGAAGAAGCCAGCAACCGGGTAAGATTGCGCTGGAGGAAGTAAGAAGAGTGAAAGTGCTGTCTGAGCCGGGTCAAGTAACATCTTTCAAATTTGTTGGAACTGAGCTGTTTGAATTGCTGGAGGATACATTGTATCCCTAAGAAGAGCGAAAAGCGGCGGAGAAGCTGTTAAAGGGAACTTTTTTTTTTTTCTTCACTCTCCCACCCCATGGAAACAGCAGATATGTTTGGACATATTGGACATTGAATTGTTTTGAGAGTTGAAGCTAAGGGACAAAAGGGTTTTTGGACATTGAAAAACTTAAGAAATTGGAAAACCCTTGTTGGAGGTATGGATTTCTGATTATTTAAAATTGATATTGCAAGTGGGAAGGGAGAGGGAAAAAAATTGGAGCAGAAGCTGAAAAAGGAGGAGATTGCCTAGAATCCCAAAGAAAGGTATATGGTAATTGGACCTCTTTGATTAAACATTAACCCCAGAAAGAGAAAGAGAAGAAGGAAGAAAAGTATTAATTTTTGGAATTTTTTTTTTGAATTATTTTTGATTAAAAATATTTGTGGTTGTTTTGGGAAAAGTTTCTTTTTTCATAATGGCATCGCTTGTGGATGAACTAAAGACTGAATATCAAAAATATAAAAAAGAAGATACTTTGGGCACTTTGTTTCAATTCTTAGAAATGGCGTTATGTACTTATGAAAAGTTGACTACGCAGCAGAAGAACTGGGACAAAGAAGAAGAGGAAGAAGAGGCCATCTTTGATGAACAATGGGTTCTTTCCGGGGAGGAGGAGAAAAAGGATAAGAAAAAGGGGATTTTAAGAATTATAAAAACAACCAAAGAAGAGAAAAATGAGCGGAAAGGTGGAGGCAAGGTTAGAAAGCAAAGGAAAGGGAGTAAGAAAAGGGAGGAGGAAAGACAAAGGGGTAAAAAGGGCAAGGAGAAGAATAAGCAAGAGAGAAAGGGGGGGAGGAGAAGCCTCAATGGGGGGAAGCAAGATCTAAAGAAAAAAAGTTTATTCAGAGACAATGGGTGAATTTAATTTAGGATAAAAGAGGGATTCTGGAGGGTACATAAGATTGTGGTTTTTATATGTGTATTTAGAGTATAAAATTCATTGTGTAATTTTAGAACCTATTAAACAGAATCCCAAGAAAAATTGTTATATGAAGTACTTTTAAGTTAGGATAATGAGTTATAGACGTTACTCCAATTGGTGTATAGGAGAAGTATAATAAAAGAAAAAAGATGAATGGATAGTTGGAACTAGAACAGACAAAGAATATTATTGAAAAATGGTAATAAGATATGAAAGGATATATAAAGGTTTTGTTATGTTTTTTTTTTTTTTTTGGATGTTGTATATTGAAAAAAGGCAAAAAAAATTTTAATTAATAAGAAATAATTTGGATGAAAAGAAGTTGGGATAAGAAATGAAGTTAAATAGACAAAGTATTGATACTATAATTTGGAATTGTTATGTTCTATTGGTTTTCTTCTTTTATTATTTTTTCTTAGAAAAGAACTTATAAGCTGTTATGCCTTGTGCATTGTTTATATAAAATTGATAAAAATGGTTTATATATATATATAAAAGAAAATGATAATAAGATATGGAAGGATATATAAAGTGAATATGATGTTTGAATTTGTGTCTGTGTGAAGAGTTTCAACCCGGGATCAGACAACCTTCAGAAAAGATCTTTTAGTTTTGTTTATGTTTTATTGTGTTCTCTGTAAAATTAATAAAATTTGTTTAAAAAAAAAAAAAGCGATCAAAAATGCTCCCAGACCACACAACAAGGCCGATCTCCAGGCGTTCTTAGGCCTCATTAATTTCTATAATGTATTTTTACTGCACAAGGCAACTGTCGCTGAACTGTTACACCGATTATTAGATAAGAAAGCATTGTGGGTATGGGGTTACTGGGAAGAGCAAGCGTTCCGGAATGTTAAAGAACTGCTCACATCTGACTCTGTACTTATGCAGTATAACGAAACTTTGCCATTAGTCATAACCTGCGATTCATTGCCTTTCGGGGTGGGCGCCATTTTGAGCCATGTACTGCCTAATGGAAACGAAGCCCCTGTTGCATACTTTTCGAAGACTCTCTCACATGCAGAGCAGAACTATGGACAAATTGATAAAGAAGCCCTCGCAATCGTTTCAGCTGTAAAGAAATTTCATGAATATGTGTATGGAAGGACATTTACCATTATAACTGACCACAAACCGTTGCTAGGGATAATAGCCGGGGACAAGCCAACCCCCTACATATTATCCCCTAGAATGACCCGATGGTCAGAATTCCTAGCTGCTTATAATTATCGCCTTCAATATCGCCCGGGGAAAGCCATTCCCCACGCCGACGCATTAAGCCGAGCACCACTTCCAGAGACTCTCGACGATCCAGCACCAATGGCAACCACGTTGCAGATCGAAACACTCAACTCGCCGCCCGAGACATCGCGAGAGAAACCAAACGAGATCACACCCTAGCTCGAGTCCTAGATTGAGTAGAACATGGATGGCCATTGGACCAAGTACCAGATGACTTCGCACCATTTAAATCTCGACTGATTGAACTTTTTCCCCAAAAAGGCTGTATCATCTGGGGCAATAGAGTCGTTGTCCCAGAACGACTCCGGAAGACACTGCTACGAATTCTGCACAAGGGTCACCCCGGCATCGTGCGGATGAAAGCACTTGCACGAAGTTATGCATGGTGGCCGGGCATGGACCGGCAAATCGAGCAGTGGGTCAAAGCGTGTGCCAATTGCCAACAAGTCAGCAACGCCCCACCAAAAGCCATGCCTACTGAATGGGAGACGCCACGGGAACCCTGGTCCAGAATCCACGTGGATTTCGTGGGGCCAACCAAGGGCTATACCTTCCTGCTGACAGTCGACGCGTACTCCAATTGGTTAGAAATTCATCATATGACGGCTACAACATCCGAGGCGGTGATCAAGATCCTAAACAGACTCTTTGCAACCCACGGATTGCCTGACGTCCTGGTGTCCGATAACGGGCCACAGTTTACGGCACTAATGTTCGAGCAGTACCTCGCTGACCACGGCATCCGCCATGCGCTCACCTCGCCTGCGCACCCTGCGACCAATGGCCGAGCAGAACGCATGGTCCAATTTGTTAAAAAGACTTTGCAAAAGTGGACTATGACAATATCGATGACAAGGTCAACCAAATTCTCTTTTTGCAACACATAACTCCACATAGCGTCACCGGCAGAACTCCCGCCGAACTACTGATGGGACGAAGACTCCGCTCCCACCTCGACCGGTTGCACCCTGCTTACGAACCGGAAAAGCCAATAGGATCCAGCGGCCGCTGTCGCACCTTCCAGGTAGGAGACCTCGTTTACGCACGAAACTTATCGGGTGATCCGTTATGGATAGAGGCGACAGTAGTACGAGTGACCAGCCCCAAATCCTACGTAGTGAAATGCTGTGACAATAGACTGTGGAAACGGCATATCGACCAATTACGGTCACGACTCACAACGGCCATTCAACAACTCCCCCATGACCAAACCGAGGGGGGGGGAGGTACAGAAGAAGATGAAGTTCCAGGGAACCTACTCGAAGGGAGTGACGAACTAAATGATACTCAGGAAATGGAGCAGGAAGGAGAATCGTTTGCACCGCAAGAAATTGCACCTGAGCAAGAAGCAGAACCACTGCCAAACAACAATCTACCTCAACAGGATTGCAACCAACCAATCCAACGAAAATCCGAAAGACTTAAAAGACAACCGTCCTATCTAAAGGACTATATAACTACACCATAATTAAGAAGCCAGGGGGAAGGGGTGTTGTGTATGTACCATAGTTAATAACGTATGAGCTTGAGGTAAAGTACAGGGTTCTGGCCCTGCACTTCTGATTGGCTGTTAGGCAGCCAGATCGGATTGGTTAGTTCTGAGGAATCCGATTGGCCCTTAACAGAGGATTCTTAATGGTTAAAAGAGCTAGCGTTCATAGCTCATTATTGGACAATTCTTACAAGGGTTGCCTATATAAGGCAGAGTTCACTGTTGTTGTTTGAGAAGTCACTATGCTAATAAAGAGCTGAAAGTCACTATTCAGAGGCTGTCTCCATTTACTCCAACCCATGTCCAAGTACTTAACACTCTCCTTAGCGAAAGAGCTCGCCACTCAGCAGGTCCCAAGCAGAAATGCATCCCCCCCAGGCATCATTCACTTCTTATTGCGGTGAAAAGGAACGGCAACAACAAAATTATTACTATTAATCTTCTCATCACTCCTTATCGCCCATCCCTGCCCACTTGTGATTGTATGATTGTAACTTTGTCACTTGTATCCTTACGGTTTATATTGACTGTATCCTAGTATGGTTTGATCGCTTATGTGAGGAGTGTATCTATTTTGTGACTCAAAACTCAAGATGAAAAAGGGAGTTTTTTCTTTAAAGTAAGGAAAAGCAGTATCAAACACTGATTAGGATGTTGACTGATCTTGGAATGTCTTTGAAGCGCTGGGAATTATCACACTTTTTAGGAATGCCTTTGAAATGCCAGATACCGGTTATGTATGTTATCTGCTAAGGAAGCACCAATTGTATAAGGTAATAAAATGTAACATATCCTGAAAAACAAATTGTAAATCAAGCCATTTGTATACTGGGGAGGGTCAATTTTAGGGTATAAGAGTAGAGCCTTTAAGCTTTGCTTTTCATTCTCTTCTCAACTGCCAGAAGGGGAGGACCCATCTGCAGATGTTTTATTCCAATAAAGCCTTTTTCCTTGGATCAACTTTGAATCCTGGTGGTTTTTCTTAGCCACAATCTCACAATTTGGGGGCTCGTCCAGGATCCTCAACGGCGATTGACTGGAAAGCGGGGACCAGGTAAGAGAGTGGCCACAACCTCCCATTGAGAGGCACCTCTCCCCGAATTCGGTCAGACTCCCGAGGTGACTGGGAAATCCAGACGATCCTTGGAAAAAGAACTGAGATGAAATGCTGGCTGAGAGTGTGTGAGAATGATCTGAGTTGGGGACGCCCACACATCCTTTGACTTCGGAGAGTCCAGGAGTGATCAGATCAGGTAAACTTTGTTTCCTTTCATTTGCAGCCCAAAAGAAAGAGGTCCTTAAACTCTCTAGGAGAATCCAGCATTTGCTGGAGGACTGGGCTTAGGAGTCTGAAAGAGAGGGGTCCTTAAACTCCCTGGGGGAATCCAGCGTCTGCTGGAAGACTGGACTGGTGAGTCAAGGCTCTGGGAGTCTGAAAGAGTAGGAGATGGGAAAGGGGCAGAGTGAGGCTCTGGGAGCCTGGAAGAAGTTTGTCTGGGATAGGGAAAATCTGACAATGGCAGAAAATCAATTCCGGTAGATTCGCCTTTGGGAAAGCTACTCCAGCAGTGGTTCTCCCCGAATTTAAAGGAATTCACCAGATATCTCAAAAAGAAAAACATGATTTATCTTTGTCGAGACCGATGGCCAAAATACTCTTTGATTGATCCTAAATTCCCATATCACTGGAGTCCTGAGGGGGAAACCAGTACCTATTGGATGACCAAATTGCGAGACTATATTCTCCAATACAAAATGACCACTCAAATTGCATACATAGATGTATGGTTTCATATGAAATTTGAAGGTCCCGTCCCTCCAATTGAGGGTCAATACATGTCTCAACAAAAGACAATGAGAGTGAGACGGATGATTGGCTGCAGAGTCTGCCACCCGTAAATCCTAATTTGAATAACGTGCCCGCCAATGTTCCTATGGCACCACCGCCATTGCCGGTGGCACAACCCCTTCCTCAGCCGCCCCTTTATCTGCGGCTGAGAAAAGAAGTGGAAGGATTAAAGAGAAGTGTTCAGGATTTTCCATTCAGAGAAAAACCTGAAGTGGATACATTTCCTCTTAGGGAAAGTCCCTAATGGGATCAATGCTGCAGGCAACCCGGTGACAGTCTTTGTGGCTGTCTCCATAAAACCTGCTGAGCTGTGGGAATTGTTGATCTCCTGAAAGCAGCCCAACAAGCTTTTGTGAACAGAGACACTGTAAAAACCAAACAGAAGTCACAAATGATGGTTGCAGCTATACAAGCTGCAGTGAAGAATGAGATGAAGAAAGGTGGGAATTTTGGGAAGGGTCCAACTGGAGAAAGGAGAGAGAATTTTGGGGGATACAGTCAGGGAAGTTTTCGGGGCAGAGGAAGAGGTTCTAGAGGGAGAGGCATAGGAATGAGACAACCTGGAATGGATAGGAGTTGCTTCAGGTGTGGGAAGGAAGGTCACTTTGCGCGCGAGTGTCCTACCAACCGGGAGGAAAGGAGCTATGCATTGTATGATGATTAGGGTTGTTCCGGCTCCTTTAAGAGGACCTGCGGGGAGCCATTGGTAAACATTATAGTGGGTCCTAACCGTCAGGAACGGTTGTTCCTGATAGATACTGGCACAAGCCGGACTTCTGTGTGTGATCCGATAGAAGGTGCACATAGATCCAAGAAAAAGATAAAGGTGGTTGGGGTGAGTGGAAAATCACAGGATGTGAGTGTGTTTGAACAAATCAGACTGGAGATGAATGAAGTGGTGACAGAAGCGGAAGTATTGTATATTCCTGATTCTGGAGTAAATCTATTGGGAAGAGATTTGTTGCCCGTGTTTGGTATCCAGTTATGGGATACTGGGAAGGGAGTAAGAATGTGGAAGATGACTGTGGAAGATGAGAAAGCAATTTCAGATTAGGTTTGGGCAGGAGGAGAAAAGGCAGGGTGAATGAGCATTCAGCCAATTAAGATCCAAGTGCAGCCTGGGGTGACAAAGCTTTGGACTCCACAATACTCAATGAGTAGAAGGGGGAGAGCGGGGTTGATCTGAAGGATGCCTTCTGGGCATGCCCCTTGAGGAGGGAAGTATAGACCTGTTTGCATTTGAATGGGATGATCCTGAGAGTGGAAGAAAACAGCAGTTTCCTTTGTTGTTTCGACAGGCTTTGAAAAGTTAGTGTCTCTTGAGATGTTGATTCAGTATGTGGATGATCTGTTGTTGACTGGGGAAAAAGAAAAAGAGGTTAGAGCAGCCTCTGTCGCTTTGCTAAATTGGCTGAAGGATCAAGGATTGATAGTTTCAAGGGAAAAGATCCAGTTTGTGGAAAAGAAGGTGAAATATTTAGGGCATTATATCCAGCAGGGGGTGAGGTCCTTGGATCCTGAAAGGGTGAAAGGGATCATGAGCCTGGCTCCCCCCAGAAATAAGACAGAAGTCAGGAAAGCACTTGGATTGTTGGGGTGTTGCAGAGCTTGGGTGGATCAATACACTGTGTTAGCTCGATTCTTGCACAGGAAGCTGATAGGAAAAGCAGAGAGTATAGAATGGTTAGAGGGAGATGATGAAAGATGGGAAGTTTTGAAGAAGGCACTGTCATCTGCATTGGTTTTGGCTTTGCCCAATTTGAAGCTCCCATTTCATTTGTATGTGTCAGCAGCTCAGGGAACGGCACTAGGAGTGTTGGTGCAGAAGAGGGGGGGCAATACCAGCCCATCGCTTTGCTGAGCAAAACTCTGGAGCCGGTGGTGAGAGGATGGCCAGTGTGTGCAAGCTGTGGCTGCTACAGCTATGTTGGTGGTAGAAAGCAGGAAGTTAACCTTGGGGGGGGGGGCTTGTTTGTGCATTCACCCCACCAGGTTACTTCTGTGCTAAGTCAGTTGGCAACAACTTGGATGACAAAAGGGCGGATTCTCAAATATGAGACCATTTTGAGAACCAGCCCAGATGTAGTGATTGGGACAGATAGGAATTTGAATCCAGCAGAATTCCTAGAAGGGAGAAGACAGGAGTGGGAAGTTGAGGACCATGATTGTTTATTGCAAAGTAGATTTGATGACAAAGGTGAGGGAGGATCTGGAAGAGACTCCTCTGAAGGAAGGGGAAAGATGGTTTGTGGATGGATCAAGCAGGAAGGGGAAAGGAGGATGGATCAAGCAGGAAGGGGAAAGGAAGTCAGGGAGTTGTTTGCTTTGAAGAGGGCCTTGGAGTTGACTGAAGGAATTGATGTGACAATCTGGACTGATTCCAAATATGCCTAGGGTATGGTCCATAACTTTGGTAAGATCTGGCAGGAGAGGGGATTTATCCAGGCTGATGGGAAAAAAGTTGAACAATTGCAGCTTGTGGAACAGACCTTGGAGGCCCTGCAACTGCCAAACCAAGTGGCAATAGTACACGTGAATGCTCACCAGAAAGGAAGCACCCCAGAGGTAGTTGGGAACAGATGGGCAGACAAGTGGGCAAAAGAAGCTGCAGGGGAGATAGAGCTGGTGATGGTATCAATTCCCTTGCTAGAAGTGGAAGAGGATGAGGAATGGAAACCTGAGGAAAAAGAGAAAGATGATTTGGAAAAAGAAGGGTGTACATTAACTGAGGATGGGTGGAGAACCTTGGAGGGGGTGAAGGTGGTTCCTGTGAATACAATGAGAGGAATTCTGGAAAAGGTACATGAGGGAGGGCATTGGGGGACAGAAGCACTGGTGACAGCTGTGAAGCCACACTTTTGAGTCCAAAGATGTGGACACTAACCCAGAACATCTGTTGGAAATACTTGCTTGTGAACTTATCCTTGGCACTACTCAGAATCAGAACATGCCCAAGGAAGGACACTGGGGTCTCTCCATTCGAGATGCTACTTGGCAAAAATAGGGAATCCAATTCCTGAATTCAAAGATTTGTTCTTGAGGAAATATTTGCAGACACTATCCAGGCCTTTGTTTTCTCTCCATAAACAGGGATTGTTGGCGCAACAACCACCTTTAGCTGGCAGCCAACATCCTCATGAAGTTGGAGATTGGATCCTTATAAAGACTTGGAAGAGCGAGAAGCCTAGCTGGGAAGGCCCGTACCAGGTGCTGTTGACAACTGAATCTGCAGTTCGCACTCGAGAAGGAGGCTGGACACACTACAGCAGAGTCAAAAGGGCATTGGAACCTGAAAAACCTTGGAGGGCAGTTCCAGTGGACGGTCAGCCGCTGAAGCTCACTTTGAAAAGATGAGGAAGTCTGAACTCTGGACTGAGCTAATTGTCTTTATTCTAGGACTAGGAACTTCCTGGGGAAGCAAGAATTTACACCAACCCCAGAATGTTACTTGGGTTATACTCAATTCCCATTCAGACATAGTCAATTGGACTAGTGAGAGGAGGCCTCCCAATACTTGGTTTCCAGAACTGCAATTTGATTTGGGAAGGGTCCTCTTGTCCACCACCGATGACACGTTCATAAAGAAACATCATTTTTACATCTGCCCTGGATATAAAATTGAAAAAAGCTACAAAAGGACTTGTAGAGGGGCTGATCAGTTTTATTGTGCAGGCTGGAGTTGTGTGTCTACGGGACACCTTTGGTGGGACCCTCCGCTTAAGGGTGATCTGATTAAGGTGACTAGAGTAACTCAGAGACTTCCATGTAAAATGAAAAGAAAGGACGATAGGATCGAGGGAGAATGTAATCCAGTAAGAGTCATTTTCACTGAGGTTGGGAAAAAATATGATAGATGGAGGCAAGGGGCCACCTGGGGAGTGCGACTATATGATAAAGGAAGACTAGGATGGCAGGATGAGGGAAACTTATTCACCATAAAAATGATACAATCAACCTTGGAAACCCCTGCAGCAATAGGACCAAATCGTGCTAAGGGAAAATTCCCCCAGAGGGATGGAGGGAATAACACAATCCACTGATAGAACCTCAGCCATCCCAGAGGAATTCAGGAGAGTTGCAAACCCGCTCTGGGTTTTAGTAAACACCAGTTTTGGAATAATGAATGCTTCCAATTCCAATTTGACTAGCTCATGTTGGTTTTGTTATAACATACAGCCCCCTTATTATGAAGGGGTGGGGATGATGGCAGAGTACAATGTCTCAGAGTCGGATCAGGGTTGCAGGTGAAAGAAAGGTAGTCAAACACTCCAATCCATAATGGGCCAAGGTGTGTGTATAGGAAAAATCCCCAAGAAATACCAACAATACTGTAATAGTACTAACTCGACCATCCAGGAAAAACAGTACTATATTCCTCCAATAGGGGGATGGTGGGCGTGTAATACGGGGCTTACTGCCTGTGCATATGGAGAAATAATAAACCAAGCGGGGTTTTGTATTTTGGTCCAAATATTTCCCAGAATTTACTTTCATTCGGAGAAAGAGATGTATCAACTGTATGAACAAGGGGGAAGTTTAAGAGTTAAGAAGGAACCAATCTCCATTCTTACTATAGCTTTGCTGGTTGGGTTGGGAGCAGCAGGGGCTGGGACTGGAATAGCCTCTATAACAACTCAATACAGCCAATATAATTATTTAAGACAAGTTATCGATGAAGATTTAGAACGAATAGAAACATCTATCTCACATTTACAAAAATCCCTAACCTCTTTATCAGAAGTAGTCCTACAGAATAGAAGGGGACTGGATCTGTTATTCCTTCAAGAAGGAGGGATATGCGTGGCGTTAAGAGAAGAATGTTGTTTTTATGCAGATCATTCCGGGATAGTGCAGGACTCTATGAAAAAACTGAGGGAAGGGCTGAATCAAAAGAAAAGAGAAAGGGATGACCATCAAGGGTGGTTTGAATCTCTTTTCAATACATCACCTTGGATAACCACCCTAATCTCCACCTTAATAGGACCTTTAATTTTGTTACTATTGATCCTCACCTTTGGTCCATGTATCTTAAATAAATTAATGAAGTTTGTGAAAGATCAAATTGACACAGTACAAAAGATGGTGTTAAGACAACAATATGACCCATTGGGACACCTAGAGGAATCTCCTGAAGAAGGATGGAAGACAGATTTATTAAGTGAGTTTGAGTCAAAAATGAAACAAGAATAGGGGGGATTGTGAGGAGTGTATCTATTTTGTGACTCAAAACTCAAAATGAAAAAGGGAGTTTTTCCTTTGAAGTAAGGAAAGGCAGTATCAAACACTGATTAGGATGTTGACTGATCTTGGAATGTCTTTGAAGCGCTGGGAATTATCACACTTTTTAGGAATGCCTTTGAAATGCCAGATACCGGTTATGTATGTTATCTGCTAAGGAAGTGCTGATGGTATAAGGTAATAAAATGTAATTTGTATCCTGAAAAACAAATTGTAAATCAAGCCATTTGTATACTGGGGGGGGGGTCAATTTTAGGGTGTAAGAGTAGAGCCTTTAAGCTTTGCTTTTCCTTCTCTCCTCAACTGCCAGAAGGGGAGGACCCATCTGCAGATGTTTATTCCAATAAAGCCTTTTTCCTTGGATCAATTTTGAATCCTGGTGGTTTTTCTTAGCCACAATCTCACACTTATTATAACCTATGACTATTATTAAGTGTTTTACCTTATGATTCTTGACTCTTAATGAATGTTTTGTAAGGAAAACTGAGAGCATTTGCACCAAGACAAATTCCTTGTGTGTCCAATCACACTTGGCCAATAAAGAATTCTATATATCTCTATATATAAAAACAAAAGCAAAGCTTGTAAAAGCAGCAGGTGAAGAGATCCGGTGTCGCATTCTTCTCTAGCCTGTCAGAATTGGTTCCGATCCTCACTCATGTCTTTTGGGGTTTCTCCCTGTGCCATATGTTTCGATCATGTTAACAAGTTAACACTTGGGATGGGAGACCACGCAGAAATCTCGGAACAATAAGGAAGTTGGGAAAACAAAAACAAAAAAATCATCCTGGGAAGATGTTGGTGGAAATTTTCAGTCATCCAGGTCACAGTTGTTGCAAAGGTGCTTTTTTTCAGAAGGTAATGACTGGGGGTTTTTTCCCTTTGAGGAAGAAAAAGAAAAGGAAAGCTTTTCTTTCTCATCTAAGAAAGTGCATGGGTTGATTAATTGATTCATCAACGGATGAAGTTTCTTGGATGAGAAACGAAAAGTTTTGTTCTTCTTCCCCAAAGGAAAACACAACAACAGTCCAGTTTCCTTTTCAAAAAGCAGATTTGAGACACTGGGAGGACAGCGGCCAGCCGCTTCCCTATTGCCTGAAGTTCCCGGTTCTCCTGCATGGAGCGGAGAGCCCAAAGCAGGGGGCTCCAACCTTGGCAACTTTTAAGACTTGTGGACTTCAACTCCAGATAGTCCATGGGCCAGGCCAGATATCGGTACCATCTTGGGTGACCAAATCTTAATGGTACTAAAATGTTTATGGGTCCATACCAAGTACATTAAGATGTGATAGCCTTTTCAGATATGTAGCTTTGTATGTTTTTTAAGAAACCATCAATTTGACTGAATAGCGGCCTTGTGATATCACATGATAACACATATATTTGCGAAATGAAGCTGTAAATCATTAGAATTAAACCTAATTGATGTTGATAATTTATTAAAATCATGTGCAGAGACTTTTTGTGGTAAATGTAGAGCATCATAGCAAATTAAAATGTATTTCGTAAATTGCTAATATGTTTTTTTTTTCTCTTCCAACATCGTTACAAAGAGTTTTGAATTCAATTTCTCAATGCGGACTACTGTTGAATAATTGCAGTTCTCTGTTATATTGTGACAAACTACTAAGGCCCACATGATGGATTCAAGTGGAGACAAGGCCACTGCATTGCCAAAGAAAGGAGTGCGGCCAGGCTGCATTATTCACTGTTCTGGTGAAGACACGTCTACCTTCGTGTTACTAAAAGACTTGGACTCATGGAAGACACTGCTAAGAGCAGCAGAGATTAGACAACATGCTCCACTTCTGGACATTGCAAAAGACTTGGAAGAAGGCCAAATACCGCAGATCCAGTATCATCGCAAATGTCGCAGCATCTTTACCATGAAGAAGACTCTCGACTCCATCCTTTCTAAAGACAGGCCGAGTGCAGAAGAACAGACTGGTGTCCATGGTGTCAGAAGATCATCTAGGGATGCACCGAGTACATCAAGAGTGTATGACAAGACATGCATCTTCTGCTGCAAGTCAAGCAAGTACCTGAAAGGAAGACAGACAAGGGAACCTATCATCCAGTGTGTTGAGTTACGTGCAGATGACAGAATCCGCAGTGCAGCAACCCAAAAAATGGACCAGCGAATCCTCGCGTTGTTAAGCAGAGACCTTGTTGCCGCAGAGGGGCACTACCACAAGTCGTGCTACAAAGTGTATACAAAGGAAGGGGCATCCACCAGTTCTGGTGCATGCGATGAGCAGGAGCAGTCTGAGCAGGCAGTATACGAGGAAGCCGAGAAACAATCCTACGAAGAGCTATTCCTATATATCAGGAATGAACTCATTCTCAACCCTGAGGTGCTGCCTATGACAGATCTGACAGCTAGACTTGAGAAAGCCATGCACTCTCGCGGAATTTCTCAGATCAGACCATCAACCAAGAAACATGTCCGTCGTAAACTTGAAAGTGAGATAGGAGGATCGCTTTGCTTCGTTTCTGATGAGAAAGGGAAGCTTCTCATATATCCAGAGAGCTTGTCATTTGATGAGCTTGTCAAGCATGCCTACAGACTAGGGAAAGAATTCCACAAAGCAAGGGCTGCCAACTCTGGGATCTTCTTGAAGCCTACAAGATTGGAGAGGAAGCGTACGAAACCTTCAAGCAAGAGCGCTTGCAAGAAGATATCTCATCTACACAGTTCCATGACAGGATGAAAAAGAAGAAGCTGCACACTTTCTCTGACATCAGGAAGAAGACGAACACCAAATTTGGCCGTAGCAAAGAGTTGGTGCTAAAGGCTGACAGAAACCTCTTTGGCCAGATGGTTCTGATTGCTGAGACCAGAAAGCTGCAGATGGGTGAAGTCTTGGCCCATCCACTGGGACCTTTACCGTGGGCACTGGCCAATGGTGATGGGTCACTCCGCAAGACCAACAAAGCGGCCCTTGCAAGAGAGTTGGAAAAGAATGTCGCCCCAGCTGAAGTGATCCCAGAGCCATCAGCGACCATCATTGATGGGATGAGCCTGGTCCAGAAGCTGAAAGGGAATGACCAAACCTTCTTGCAGCTGGCAGAATCAGCCTTGTCCCATGTCATCCATGAAGGTTCTAAGAGCCATCGTGTAGATATTGTCTTTGACGTCTACAAGGAGATGTCCATCAAAGATGTTGAACGAGCCAACAGGGGTGCAGGCACAGGAATCCAGTTCAAGGACATTGCACCTGGGCACAAGATTCAGCAGTGGCGGAAGATCCTATGCAGTCCAGCTAACAAGACAGCCTTGATCAAATTTCTTGTGGAGCAGTGGAAGGATCCACAGCTGAGGGAGAAGCTCCGAGACAAGGTTCTCTTTGTTACCTGTGAGCATCTGTGCTTCAAGATCACCAAAGAACACTGGGAAGAGGTCTCAGAATTGAGATCATCACAGGAAGAAGCTGACACCAGGTTACTTCTCCATGCTCTCCATGCAGCAGAGTCTGGCTATGAGTCTGTTGTTGTCACAGCAGAGGACACAGATGTCCTAGTTCTGTGCCTGGGGATGTGCAACAAAATACCTTGCCACATGTACCAGAAGTGTGGAACAAAGGCCCGGACAAGGTTCCTTGACATCACCAAACTCAGCAATGCACTGGGGTTAAGTGTCTGCAGGGCCCTGATTGGTATGCATGCTTTCACGGGTTGTGACACTATCAGTGCATTCGCTGGTCGCGGCAAGATGACGGCTCTAAAGCAGATGAAGTCTGACAGGTCTCAACAAGAAGCCTTCGCCGAACTCGGGCGTTCATGGAACGTATCTGAAGAGCTGTCAGAGAAACTGCAAGAGATCACCTGTCAGCTGTACCATCCTTCCACTCACACAACAGAGGTGAACAAGCTCCGTTACCAGATCTTCTGTGCCAGGCGTGGAGAAGTGGACTCAAGCCAACTTCCTCCTTGCAAGGACTGCCTGTCCATGCATATGCTACGTGCAAACTATCAGGCTGCCATCTGGTGGAGATGTCTTGAGCCTTTGCCATCTGTCCCAAACCCAAAGGACTGTGGCTGGACAACTGATGAAGATGGGAATCTCGTTGTTGAGTGGATGCGTGGCTCCCCTGCCCCTGATGTTGTGCTACAGCTCCTCTCCTGCAAGTGTGTGCGCTCATGTAAACTTCCAGTGTGCACTTGCCTCAGCAATGGTCTCAAGTGCACTGACATGTGTAGACTACAAACCTGCAGCAACCAGGCAACTGACGAAGAGGCACAAGCAGAACTAACAGACTCTGATGTTGACCAAGATGATGGTGGGGAATAACGTATGTATGCTATAGTGTATTGATTTCAGGATCTGTTATTCTTGTGGAACACTGTAGCTAATACAAATCGAATCTGCTCTTCAGCTAACATTAAATTGAATTATCAAACAAAAGTAGGCCTAAACCAAAAAAATTAGCTAGATCAACCCTACATGTAATTGGAACTTCCATTGCAAGTAATATGAACATTACTTTTACTGTTGAAAGTGCCTGAACGCTGCTTTGTATGGTATTGAACATGACTGTACTAGAGTCATGGGCGTCCTGAGAAAAAAATGCAGGGGGGGGGGCAAAAAAAATATTTTGGGTGTTGGACTGGAGGATATGTGCAATGGAGCGAAGGAAATGTGCGTTTTCTAAGCACGGTAAACACATATTTGAAAGGTAGAATTTAGCTGTTCTAGAGATTGTAATTAGACTTTGAAGGTGGCTTTGAGAATAAAATGGTGTTATTATTTCACCAATCAAAGGGAGAAGCTCAATTACATCAGCTGCGTCGGAGAATATTGATTATTGATAAAAATTTTATAAATTTTTATTATCGTCCATATCTTTTTTTTAAATCTTGTATTTCTTTTTATTATTTTTTTCATTTTCCACGTGGGGGGTGGTGGCAAATGACCCCCCTTGCCCCCCACCCTCCCTCCGGACGCCCATGACTAGACTGTTCATGCATACTAACAATGAAAGGGTTCTGGAGATATTTTGGATAGTATATTTGGTCATTAGCATAAACGTGGTGATGTTCAGAATAGAGAATATTGTCAAAGTATGTGTTCACCCTTTCTTTCCGTGTACATAGGGTGCATCTATTCTAAGAGTGATAACCTCGATTAAGCTACGAGTTAACAAGGGCTATCACATCAAAACATAAACTAGAGACATAAAAGAAGCCAAAAACACCTAAGATTATTAGTCACCTCGGGTGGTACCAATATGTGAAAATTCAGGTCTTGGCTCATGGACTAAGAGTTGAAGCTAGCTGAGGAACTCTGGGAGTTGAAATCCACAAGTCTTAAAAGTTGCCAAGATTGGAGACTCCTGACCCAAAGTGCTTCCTGCTTTCGGCTTCATGCAGGCGAACCGGCCACTTCCGGTAACAGGGAAGCGGCTGGCCGCCGTCTTCTTCCCAGGGAAGAAGCCCAAGACAAGCCCTCTTGGAAACCAGGGCTGCTGGGTGCTCCCCGAGTTTGCTTATGGCCTGGCAGACCTTTCATTACCCAAAGTAGATAACATGACCATGGCTAGCCTCTTGGAAATGCCATATTTCCCCACCACCAACTATACCCGTCTGGTGCATCCTCCAAAAGCTTCCCCGGAGCGGCTTCGCCACACTTCCTGCCCGCTTCCCTCGGGGGACACGCCGCACTTCCTCTGCTTGCCCACCGCTTCCCCTTATCCCTTTCGTATCATCCCACCCCTACCCCCCATCCACTTCTCATCCAACGAGACGAACACCGAGATTGCCGCCTTCCTTCGTCTCTCAGGCAGCCGCTGCCTTTGCAGCCGGGGCGGGAGAAGGAGGAGGAAAAAGAGGAGGGAGGGGATCCCTGCAATTCCAGCTCATTGCTGCTGGACTGTCTCCCACCCACCCACTCAGCCAGCTGCGGCCGCCCCGCCCCGCGCCTCCATTTCCTCTCCTTTCTCCGCGGTCCTAGCGCTCAGCCACATGGAGCCTCAGAGAAAGGGGAGAGCCCCTCCTAGACAAAGGAGCCAGCAGGTAAGGCTGGGGAGGGGGTGGGGGACGGACGGACGGATGGGGACAAAGGGGGACCCGCCGCTGAGGATGGGCTTAGCTCCGCAAAAGCACCTCCGGCTCTGCTTCTCTCTTTTCTCCCTCCCGCCTGAAGGACGAGCGCCCCGAAGCTGCTCCCGATGCCGAGCCCTGATGCGCCCTCTTTCCCCCCGCCTGGCAGGTCGCTGTCCCCCGGTCCTAAAGCCAGCCATTTTGCCGCCGGGACGGGCAAAGAGCCGCTTTGCTTTGGATGCGAAGAGCGGCCGCTGCTGCAGTGTCCTGCGCCGAGGCGGCTTGGCTTCGCCCGCTTTGGGCGGCAGAGAGACCAGCGGGTGAGGCTAATCTTTTCCGTCTCCCGTCGGGAGTCCTAGAGACAGCCATTTTGCAGAAGGGGGCTCCTGGCTGGCGGAAAGCTTTGCCTCTCTCTCTCTCTCTCCTTGCGATGCTGCAGTTGCGGGCACGGCTGGCGGGCATTGGCCGCTGCTGGATCCTGGCCGCGGAAGCCGGCCAGATCGGCACCCTCAGTCGGCCTTCGAGCGCTTGGCATCTGCTGCTGCTGCTGGGACCGAGCTGGTTAATTTGTTTCCCTTTGGGCAAACTGTTGCAAACAGCCTCGCTTTCCCGGTTGGATTGCAGGTAGTGCCAGGGGTTGTCCCTGCGGGATGGGAACGAGAGAGCGCTTGAACGGATGGTTAGGCGGTTCTCAAGATGCAGGCACAAAGGACGTGCGAGCGATCCACACCCGCCTTTCCTTTGTCCCTTCGGTTTGTTTCAAGAAAAGGAAAAAAAAAAAAGGGGGGGGTGTTTTTCCTACTAGCTCCAGGTAAAAGAGAGCCGTCTCCTGGGGATCTACTCACTGACTCGATTGTGACCCGCGCCGTCCAATTGCTGGAGTAGGATCATCCTATCCCCTTTGCCACAGAATGGACCTTCTTGGTAGTGGCACCCCTGACATGGGATAGTCCCCCAAGGGAAGTATGGCTGATCATTCTGCTTTCCCCTTAAATTCAGTGTTTCTCAACCTTGAGCATTTTAAGAAACTGGGCTTCAATTCCCAGAATATCCCAGCCAACCATGTTCCAAAAGTGGACTTTGTTTCAGCTGTGAAGATGCTTTACTTCTCTCATCCAAGAAGCTTCTGACCAAATGGTGGAGGAAGACAAATCCTTCCATCCTCCACCATTTCGTCAGAGCAGAAGAAGCTTCTTGGATGAGAAGCCAAACATCTTCAAGGAAAAAATAAAGTCCCGTTCCATTTGGGGGAGGAAGCACATTGGGGCAACCATGACCTGGATGATTGAAAGTCTCCATAGACATTTAAGCTAGATGGATTTTTCTGAGAGGGGAAAGAAGGCCTGAGCTGCCCTGCAAGCATATCTGCAAATTCTGCTGCCCAAATTGTGCTGGTGTGTGCTCATTGGCCAGGCACCCCACAGCAGGGGTGGGCAGACCTTAGCCCCAGACTTCTACTGCCCAGCCTTGTTTTTCCAGTCCCCCAGAGCACTCCCTCATTGACCATGAAGATGACCCTTGGCAGCAGAAGGCTGAAGTAAACGTTGAGCAGTTCATCTTTCCAGAATGAAGAGAAAAAAAGAGAAAAGAAAAATCTGTGCTAAACCTTCTGTAGGTTTATCTCCTATTTTGGCTTTCTAAAATTAACAATAAACACCCATTCATGACTGACAAGCTCCATGCTAGAACAGGGGTGATCGCCCTCTCTCCTCCCCCTCTCCCTTCTTCTCCCTTCCTCTCCCTCTGTCCCTCTCTCCAGTGTTGCCCACCAGACGAGGTGTGCTCAGAGGCACTGTTGCACAGTCTTATGCGTACCATTCCTAGGCACGCATCTGGGGGTACCTTTAAACCTTTCTTTTGCAGGTCGTTATTTATTCAGCAGCAAAACTCTGTCTCCTGTCCTGGCTGGAAACAGTTCAACCTTGTTTTTTTGCAATCTGCCATCATTTTCTGAAACCCTCCACTACCGCTCCAGGTTTTGAGTTGAAAGGAAGCTTGTGAACAATTGTAATTCTGCTTGGCAAATTCCAGGCACTCCACTTGCAAGAGGCTTGTAATTTTATTTTACCTTCCTCCAAAATCTCCTGTAATTCTAGGTCTGTCTGCTTCTGATGGCCTTCCTTATCCTCCCTCTCGCCTTGTCCCTCCAGATCCTGAATCCAACCATTTTGCAAAGAGAAGGCAATTTCCCCACCGTCTGTTCTGGCAGGGTGGAGGAAAAAACAGCTCTTTCTATCTATTCCCTTCACCCCTGAGTTACAGATGCTGACATCTTAACATTACAGACTCTTTCTTTAAAAAAAGAAAAAAAAAATCTGATTCTGGAATGCAAAGTAAACGTGTGTACCTTTTATTTCTGCTTTTTTTTTTTTTTTTGGTCAATTGCACACTCCTTACAAACAAAATTTCATACAACTTCTTGCATCTCGTAATAATTAGGATACCATATGCATTCCTTACGGAATGTGCATATAAACAACAGAACAACAGGATAGATGTCACTCCCACTAAAGCCTTGAAGAAGAGATACCAGTTTTCCCAATCTTGCACCTGCCAGCTGTGTTGGATTATAACACATACCTCCCCTTTTGTGCTCATTCCACACAGCCTGTAAAAGTCACCAGATGGAAGTGAAGGAGGGAAAAGAAAAATAAAATAAAAAAATAGCTATGGAATGCCAGGTAGGTTGGGTCATATAAAAGAGCCATATCGTCTTGGTTTTGTCTGTTCCTGTGCCTTAATTTTGTTTCTCTTTCAAAGCTGTTTCTCTTCAAAAGATGTAGGCTAGAGATCTTAACTCAGGAGTCATGACATCAATAACATCCCCAGTTTTGGTGGCACAAGGATTCTCAAAAGCAGATCATCGCAATTTCCACTTCCCTGCCCACAATCTCCCACTATCCTGACAAAATGTAGTCACTTCACCACCAAATTCCAGAGATTTTTAAAGAATGGAAATGGAAACAGTTGTCTTCCTAGAAGATTATTGGCTCATCTTTATTCATACAATCTCCAGCTACCCAAATAGACAAAATTAGGCAAAACACGGCAAAAAGAAAAAGAGCCAATTTAATCTAATGGTTAAGACACCAGGCTACAACACAAGAGACCCCAAGTTCTAGCCCCGCCATAGCTATGAAAACCAGCTGGGTGATTTTTGACCCAGTCAGTCTCTCTCAGCCCAATCCACCTCACAGGATTGTTGTAGTGGGGAAAATAGGAGTAGGAAAGAATATCCTGTGTGTTTGCCACTTTAAGTTATTTGTAAAAATAATAAAGGTGGGGTACAAAACAAACAGATAAAAATGGTTGTAACCTGTCAGTGACATCATTGTTTTTCTTCTGGTTTGTTCAGGGTGGGAGTCATGCTTCCCAATTTTGGGAAAGTTGCTAATTCCATTCTTTTAATTCCATTAAAAGATTTCCTCACCCCACCCCACTGAGACTGGTCAGGACTATCAGCTCTCCCAATAATGATTTAGTGAAGCTCTGCTACTTATCTGCTTCTCTCTGTTCCCACTCAAAGACTCCCCACACCATATGGCTCTGCTTCACTCATGTGTTCAGGTTTAAAAAGCAAATGCTGTCTCTGTGAGATTGAAAGAGAAGGGAATTTCTCTGCTGCCTTCCAGGATGTCGTTGGGGCTGGATCTAGATTTTTTTTTTTAAGCTCCTCTCCATCCGTGCTGGCTGAGGTTGAACTGAATGTACTTGGAGGTCTGTAATGACAGAAGCCAGCTCCAATAAATGGAGAGGCCTTTTCAGACTGGAAAAAAAGGAAATGCCTAAATGTTTAGGTCCAGTTGCCACTCAGCTGGTGCCTGAAGATAAGATCCTGATAAGTGTGAGTATCTGTTGACAGATTTCTAAATTGATTTTACATCCAATTTTTGGCTTGTGTACTCTGACCCTGAACCATTTAGCTGAGAGAAAACTCAGTATTTTAAAAAAAACAAGTCTGACTTTCTAAAGGTGCTTTAAGTTGCAAATATTCATAACTTTGGATGTTTGGTGCTGTTCTTCTCTTCTCTTTGGGCTTGGAGGTTTAAGGGAGTTTTCTTTCTTACCCTTACTGGATCACTGTGCCATTTGCACTGCTCTCTCTCCCTCCCCTTCTCTCTTTCTCCCTCCCTTCTCCCTCTCCCTTCCCCTTTCCCTCTCCCTCCCATCCTCCCTCTACTCCTCCCTCTTTCTCTCATATGTATGTGTGTATGTATTGTGTGTAGGTAGATAGAGATAGAGATAGAGATAGATAGATAAGCACACACACATATGTATGTGTGTGTGTGTGTGTATCTTTGGTTATTTGGGTTTTCTCCCATGTAAAATTGGAAGTATCTAGGCGACGTTTCAATGAAGTCTCATCATCTTCAGGCCTGTGTCTCCGGCTTTGTGCTTCTTGGAGTAATGTGAGCTTGCAGCTGCTTCTTCCTTTTAACTGCTAGTGGGGGTGTGACTTGATTGGGTGGGGGCTTGGCTGTGTTCTGATTGGGTGGGGCTGTGTTCTGTTCAGGTGGGGGCTTGGTTGTGCTCAACCAAGCCCCCACCTGAACAGAATACACCCCCAGCCAATCAGAACACAGCCAACCCCCCAACCAATCAGAACACAACCAAAACCCCCAACCAATCAGAACACACCCCCACCCAATCAGAACACAGCCAAGCCCCCACCCAATCAAGTCACACCCCCACTAGCAGTTAAAAGGAAGAAGCAGCTGCAAGCTCACATTACTCCAAGAAGCACAAAACCGAAGACACAAGCCTGAAGATGATGAATGAGACTTCATTGAAACGTCGCCTAGATACTTCCAATTTTATGCGGGAGAAAACCCAAATAACCAAAGATCCATATACAAATACCCACGAAAACCTCAGAAAACACACACACACATATATATATATACACACCCACACCCACACATAAATACATGCATACAGACAGACAGACACATACACACACATACCTATCTATATCTGTCCCTAATTTCTCTCTCTCTCTCTCTCTCTCTCTCTCTCTCACTCACTCACTCACACACACACATATACACACACTAAGGCAGGGGTACATGGTATGCCAGAAACAGGGCCATGCAAACAAGTGAAACCACCCGCGGGATGCAGGCAACATGCAAATCATGTTCCCTCCAGTCTGCGAAAAACCTTTCTCCATGGAAATGGTCCCTGGTGGCCAAAATTTGGTTGCTGCTGGTCTGAGGTAAACCTTGCAGTCCAGGAGGATTTGAACTGAGGTCAGTGCATGGTCCAGAAAATGAGCATGCTTCCCCCATATTTTTCAGGCTGGCGGTAGGCATGATTAGAGGAAAATGAAAATATCCCATGTACACAGGCTAGTGTAGTTGTTGATTTTGCACTACAGGTAGTCCTTGACTTAAAACATTGTTAAGCATGCAGTTACAGTGGTAAGGCTTGCTGGTTGTTAAGCAGCACGTCAAATGACCACAACCAATTTTACAACTTTTTTTGCAGAGACTGTTAAACGAACGAGGTGGTCGTAAAATGAATCTATTGTTCACAGTGGGCATTTTTGTTGGAAACCAAAAGTAAATACCAGTTTCTGACAAAAACATAAAACAGAATCATGTGGCAGCTGTTGCTGAGCACCCCAAATGTAGTCACATGACTGCAAAGGTGCGGCTGTTGAAACTTCAAATCTGGGTCATAAGTACCTTTTTTCGAAGTTTGTGTGGTAACTTTGATTGCTAAGCAGCCTGTCATAAGTTGAGGACTAACTGTACAGGCAGTCCTCGGCTTACAATTTAGTGACCGATTGATGTGACAAAGGCACCGAGAAAAGAAACATGGCCTTTTTTCACATTTACGACTGTTGCAGCATCCCCAAGGTCACGTGATCAAAATTCATACCCTTGGCAACTGACTCAGATTTATGACGGTTGCAGTGTCCCGGAATTGTGTGATTCCCTTCTGCGACCTTCTGACAAGCAAAGTCAATGGGGAAGCCAGATTCACTTAACAACCGCATTACTAATTTAACAACTCCAGTGATTCACTTAATAACTGTAGCAAGAAAAGTTGTAAGAAGGGGCAAAATTCACACCACATGTCTCAGTAACAAAAATTTTTTGACTCGGTTGTGGTCGTAAGACAAGGACCACCTATATAATTCCCCTCTTTTATGGTATTATCTGGTTATTTTGTCACTGAAGGAAAGCAACAGAGTTCAGTCACAAGCCTTCAAGGGCTCTGGAAAGACCACATAAATTGATGGGGAAGTTATAAAGAGACAATTTGTAAAGGTAGTGACCATTATTGTGTATTTTAGGCAGCATCCTCTGGAAAGATGGCTGAAGCAGAAGAAGGAGAGGTTGGCGTCGAAGTGAAGCTAGAGGAGGAGGATGAAGATGAAGAGCCCGGATACATCCAATCTGGGCGGCGGTACAGGTGTCTGACCTGTAGCAAGACTTTCCCTAGCGTGCCACGGGTGCTGCGCCATTTAAAGTCCCACGTGGCTGGTACTGTGGATAGCATAGCTGCCAAACCCTCTTGCCCTAATTGCAGGAAAGAGTTTCCTGACCGGGCTCAACTTCGCAAGCACCAGCTCAGCCACCAAACAGAGCGCCCCTATCAATGCCAGCTTTGTGCCAAGACTTACAAAACTGCCCCGGAGCTGCGGAACCACGGGCGTAGCCACAGTGGCGAGAAGCCCTTCATTTGCCACGAGTGTGGCAAAGCATTCATGCAGCCCGTTTGCCTGCGAGTCCACATGGCCCGGCACACCGGAGACCTGCCCTTCCGCTGCCAGCAGTGCCACAAGGGCTATGGCACTCTTTCCAAGCTGAAGATCCACCAGCGTTCACATACAGGCGAGAAGCCGTACTCTTGCAACGAGTGCAGCAAGCGCTTTGCCGACCCTTCGGTGTTCCGGAAGCACCGCCGGACCCATGCTGGCCTCCGCCCTTACCAGTGTGAGGTGTGCCGCAAGACATACGCCGAGCTGAAGGATCTCAAGAATCACGAGCGTTCCCACACTGGCGAACGCCCCTTCTTGTGCCAGGATTGTGGAAAGGCCTTTTCCCGATCCTCATCGCTGGCCTGCCACCAGCGCATCCATGCGGCCCACAAGCCCTACCGCTGCAACCTCTGCGGGAAAGGCTTCACCCAGCTGTCCTCCTTCCAGAGCCACCAGCGGACCCACTCTGGCGAGAAACCTTTTCTCTGCCCGCAGTGTGGACGCATGTTCAGTGACCCCTCCAGTTTTCGCAGGCATCAGCGAGCCCACCAGGGCCTAAAGCCCTATGCCTGCGATAAGTGTGGGAAGGCCTTCCGCCAACCGGCTGACCTGGCAATGCACCAGCGCATTCATACTGGCGAGAGGCCCCATAAATGCTCACAGTGCGACAAGAGCTTCGTGGCTTCGTGGGACCTCAAGCGCCACCTGCTGGTGCATTCTGGCCAGCGCCCTCATCAGTGCGGGGAATGTGGCAAGAGTTTTGCTGAACGGGCCAGCCTGACCAAACACTACCGTGTTCACTCAGGCGAGCGGCCGTTCAAGTGTGGCCGCTGCGGCAAAGCTTTTGTGGTGTCGTCCAGCCTCCGGAAACACGAACGCACCCACAGCAACGAGAATAGCGAGGACAAGACCACCCCTGCAGGCAACCAGGATCCGCTCCTCAGCGACCCATCAGCCATTGTGGTCGCCACTGTGGTGCCTGCCTGTGGGGAGTGTGGGGAGGTCTTTGCCTCCACCCAGGAACTACGCCGCCATGAACGCCTGCTGCATCCTGGCCTACGCCCGTTTCCATGTCCAGAATGCGGCAAAGGCTTCTCGGACCGGGCCGGCCTGCGCAAACACGAGCGGATCCACTCGGGGGTCCGTCCCCACGCCTGTCCCCACTGCTCTAAAGCCTTCCTGGGTGCCTCAGACCTGCGCAAGCACCTCAAGACCCATGTGGCCCTAGAGAACAGGAGCACCGAGGATACCGTGGTGACTGCCACCATCATGACCTACGAATCCCTCCTCCCTGCTCACCTCCATCCCCATGACGACGGGATGGAGACAGACAAGGACTCTCCCTCAGACTGCCTGCCTGACCCCCTAACGGAGCCCTCGTAAGCTCCGCCTCCCGCCTTTCCCCTGCCTGTGATTGCGTGAAAAGAAGCCAGCTCTGTTGCTTAGAAGGCTTTTGCATACTTTGATGATTGCTCAGTCTTGCCTTGTGATATGTGGACCGCGCTCTTTCAGGGCCCTCCTGTCCAGCATGGCTCCCTAGCATTTATCTCTAAGCAGGGCTTGATTTGCTTCATCACTGGCTGTGTGTGGCTGTCTTTCCTCCTACCCTCCAGTGTTGCCCACACCAGATGTTCACTTGCCTGCCTGGGAGAGAATTAAATGTGCCTGGTGTGTCTGTGTGTGAGAGGGAGAGGCAGAGAAAGAAACCAGACTCATGCTTCTGAAACTTTGGTCAGCAAAAGCGGTCTGACGTCTTGTGAGATTGCACATGTGTGTGTGTGGGGAGATGTGTTTCTGTTGTGTGCAGAGTTGTGCACATTCATCTTAAGGTGTTTCTGCAACCTTTGTGAGCTGCTGGTGTTTTTTAAAAAGAAAAATAAACCCCCAGGACTTTTTTTAAGGGCAAGAAAAATTAAATTAAGAATATTAAGGGAGGAAGCAAAGAACAATGATCTTTTCTTCTTGGAGAGTTTTATAAATTATCCGAGGGTTTCCTTGCTTGTAAGAAAAGATTTAAAATAAATACCTTGCTTTTTTTTAAAGGGGAAAATTGACTTGGATTGCATGTGGGAGGTGCACATTTTTTTTAGTGTGGGGGACACAATCCTTATATTATCCTTACCTATAGAAATTTATCTCACTTATTGAATTTCATTTCAAGTTTTACTTTATTTCTGTATTTATTATATCTAGTTACCATTGCCATCAAAATCCTCTCAGCAATAAAGGCTCTTTGACTGCAAAGGAAAGGTTGTGAAAATCTTCCTGTTTTCCTTTCTTCTCCCAGTACACTTCCAAGAAGAAGAAAAAAACCTCACAATCTTGATCCTTCTACCAACCAATCATGGCTATGAAGCTTCTGAACTCTGATTGGCTGGCTTGCTGTGATGTCACTGAAGGTTCATTTGCTCAGGGAGCAAAGCAGCACGGTTGCATCTTTTCTGAGTGAAGATATGTTTATTGCTGGGAACATGGTTTAACGCCAGGGGTCTCCAACCTTGGCTCCTGGAACCCTGGCGGACTTCAACTCCCAGAGTTCCACAGCCAGCTGGCTGTGGAATTCTGGGAGTTGAAGTCCACCAGGCTTCCAGGGGCCAAGGTTGGAGACCCCTGGTTTAACCAGTGGTGGGATTCAAAAATTTTTTACTACCAGTTCTATAGGTGTGGCTTAGTGGGCGTGGTGTAGCTTGATGGGCGTGACAGAGGAAGAATATTGTAAAAACTCCATTCCCACCCGATTCCAGGGAAAGGATACTGCAAAATCCTATTCCCTCCCCTCCCCACTAACCTGCTTCCCAACTGCGTTCTCCTGTGCGGGGCAATAAAAAAAGACCCAGCCAATCAGCTGGGATTCGGGAGGCAGAGAACAGATGGGGGCGGGGCCTGTCAGAGGTGTATTTGCTGGTTTTCTGAACTACTCAAAATTTCCACTACCTGTTCTCCAAAACTGGTCAAAACCTGCCAAATACAACCTCTGGTTTAAACCACCCATAGGATTCTCAGGAAGAGATTCTGACAAATTAAAAGAACAGAATGGTGGAACAAAGAGGACCGGAATAAGAGGGCAATGTGTAGGCCAGATGTTAGGAATTGGTGACTTTCCAAGTGTGGTTGAACCATAGCTTCCGTCACCAGCAGCCATGCTAGTTGTGGCTAAGAAAAGCCAGGAGAGGGGAGGGGAGAGAGAAATGAAATCAAGCAAAGATGAATCCTCTTGTTGGCCCAGAAGACAATCATCGTCTTCCAAAGAGTCTTCTCAAAAATGGATTCTTCAGAGACATCTTTGTTGTCAACTCTGATCTGAAGAGTTGTTGGAGGATTTCTGGTTGGGAGGTATCCATATTTGTCCAACTGTGGGGAACATTAATGGTAGAAGATGGGCTAATTAGTCCAGTATAAAATGTGAGGTTCTGCAGCTGGTTCACAGAAGGAGAAACCACGGAAAAAGTTAGATGGGCAAAAGGTAAGGAAGCAAAAACAGAATAGACGTACACTCATGGGGTGCCTAGGTAAGTAAGGAAGTGTCTGCAGGCAAATAACCAAGCACACGACCAGGGTCTCCACACAAATATTTTCTTATTGACATACAGGCAGGAAGGAATGGGTGGGTATCTTAGATAGAGTTCCAGTAACTCTGACTGGGACATCTTGTTTGGGTGTCATCTTGTCATGGCAATATTATGACCTGACAGTCCTCCAGAAAATGGCTGAAGAAAGGCGAGGTACACCCTTAGACTTTTCTGTGGTGGTGGGGAATCCCTTACTCCTGGCCCAGTCTTCAGCAACATGGAATAAACATATCCTACAGTCTTGCCATTTAAAGTCCAAAGTTCAAAACATTCTCAAAGATCCATCTCATCCCAGGCACCCTTTTTTTTCTTTGAACTATTACCATCTGGCAGATCGTATAGGATAATAAAAACAAGAACAAATAGGCTGAAAAACAGCTTCTATTCCAGGGCAGTAGCTCTGTTGAATTCTACTGTATAATGCAGTGTTGGTGTGGTGTGTGTGTGTGGGGGTGTTAATTCAATGTGCGGAGAGTGAAGGATGTGTGTTGTGTTTATTTTCATGGTCATGATGTGCACTGAAGATGGTGTTTGATTTCGTTGTACGAGGTGCAATGACAATAAACGAAAGGACACAGGGTTGAATTGGTATCTTCACAGGGGTGATTTTCAATTGGATGGACTTCAACTTCCAGAATTCTCAGCAATGGTCTTTCTGGCTAGATGATTCTGGGTGTTTTGAAGTTCACAAATCCAGAGGGCAGGACACCCTATTGAGGAAGGATAACATCTGCTTCCACTTTTTCTTACAGGAGGAAACTGGACTTTCTGGTTTTTCTTTGAAGACATCTCACTTCTCATCCAAGAAGCTTCTTCAGCTGTGAGAAGTGAAACATCTTCAAGGAAAAACCAGAGAATCCAGTTGCCTCTTGAAAAAGCACCTTTGGGACAACTATGACCTGGAGGACTGAGAATCTCCATAGACATCTAGAACTAAGGAGAAACTTCCTAAAATGAGAACAATTAACCAGTGAAAAAGCTTGCCTTCAAAAGTTGTGGGTGCCCCATATTTGGAGGCCTTTAAGACTGGACGTCCACTTGTTTGGAATAGTGTGGAGGACTGGACTAGAGGACTTTCAAGGTCCCTTTCAACTTGTTATTCTATTAAGTCTTAAAAGTCACCAATGTTGGACACCTTGATACAAACCACAATAGCTTCTTCCTCAATGGTTTTCATTAGTCACCTCGGTTTCTGGGTTAATCTAAATAAGAATGTGAGAATAAATCCCACACATACCCTTCCTGAAACTTGGTGGTCAGTGGTGTCAAATGAATAAAACACTGAAAACCTGCACACATGACTATGCAGAAAAGATGATAACATAAGATGCAGACCACTATTTTATTCCATTACATGTGGCCCTCTAACTGTAACCACAGGCCCCACTTAAATTGGCCACCATCTTGTACTATAGTTTCCAAATCCAGACGTTTCTCTGCACAAGCTTTGGATCCAAAGTCTGCTTCTGAAAACACAAATGGTGGATATTCCAGGATTGGATAGCCTAGAAAACGTCTACATTGGATTAAGGAAGCCAGGGCAAAGAGGTAAAAGGAAATCACAGGAATGCCCCTAATGAAGTTTTTATCCTAAGATGTGCAAACCACCGAAGTATCATTATACTTCGGTGGTTTGCACTCTAGAGAATATTTATGAGAGCCAGTTTGGTGTATTGCAGGGGTATCAAACTTGCAGCCCACGGGCTCAGTTTTAGTGAAGGGGGAAAAAGTTGCAATATGTCACATAACATGTGAATTTGACACCCCTGGTGTATTGGGTAGTCCTTGTCTTACAGCCACAACTGAGCTCAACATTTCCATTGCTAAATGAGAGGGTAGGTGAATGCCCCCTTTTACAACATTCCTTGTTAAAGGAGTAACTGCAGTTGTTCAGTTAGTAATATGGTTGTTAAGTGAATCTGGCTTCCCCATTGACTTTGCTTGTCGGAAGGTCGCAAGAGATGATCACTTTCCTCAGCTGGTTGGGGAATTCTGGGAGTTGAAGTCCACACACTTAAAGTCACTGAGATGGAATAATACTGTGATTAAGTACAAGCTGGAAAGTACCACAGATTGAACTCTGGTCAATTACCAAAAACACAACAAGCCCTCATTGCTAGCTGATCGTCAGGAGGGTATCTTGGGGAAGGTGTATATTTTTAAGGAATATGAAGGTTATCCTGTTGAGTCTTTAAACCTTTCCTGATAATGGAATAGTCCAGTGGACAAAAAATTGCTGCATTGTCACAATGCAGATTAAAATAGTGTGGATAAAATCTTGGTTGCATTGCAAGCAGAACAGATATTAAAATATATGAATTCCAGAAACTAAAGTCCATCTGGCCAAATAGCCATGACCACAATCAAGGGATAGTCTGCACCCTCTCAGCCTACTTACAAGGTTTCTGTGAAGATACAGAATGGGTAGCCAGAAGGATGTGCTTTGAAGAAAGAAAAGATAACTCAAGAAAGCCATTTTAATGAAAATTTCATTGTTGTGTGAAGTTTGATAAGAGTTTACATCTCAGAATCATACCATGTTTTGTTCTTCAATAACTGAGTCATCACTTCACTGGGGAATTCATTTTAAAATTATGATAGGAGATGTTCATTTATGCATACATATCTTACACAACTTAAGGGATAAAAAAGAACACACCTTCTCCAGGTACAACTGAAAGTTTGTCAATCCATCTCTCTCTCTCTCTCTCTCTCCCTCTATCTATCTATCTATCTATCTATCTATCTATCTATCTATCTATCTATCTCTTCTAGATCTATCTATCTATCTATCTATCTATCTATCTATCTATCTATCTCTTCTAGATCTATCTATCTATATCTATCTATCTATCTATCTATCTATCTCTATCTTCTAGATCTATCTATCTATCTATCTATCTCTATCTTCTAGATCTATCTATCTATCTATCTATCTATCTATCTATCTATCTATCTCTATCTTCTAGATCTATCTATCTATCTATCTATCTCTATCTTCTAGTGATAGATGATAGATAGATAGATAGATAGATAGATAGATAGATTGATTGATTGATTGATAGATCAGCTCTCAGATCACCATAGATTAACTCAAAGGTCAACTTCAGACCTATAATCAAGTAAGCAATACCACAATCAAGAAACTTCCGAAGAGTCATCTGTAAACAGCTCAACCAAAGGATCTCTGTTCCCACTCACCCACACAAACAGGGCAAATCACTAGTATATAAACTGACAGCAAACAGCACTCTTTAATAGCACTGATGATATTACCTAGTTTGTTAGGGTAATGAAATGTCTGCAAGAAAACACGAAAGAGAGCACCAAGGATCCGTCATTTCAAGTCTCAAAATATTCTCCTTTATTGGATCGATCGATCGACCTATCTATCTATCTATCTATCTATCTATCTATCTATCTATCTATCTATCTATCTATCTATCTATCTCAATCTAACCAACTTGCTATGTCTAATGTTTCTGTTATCAGAGAGGTTTGGAAGAAAAATGGGGGAATTGGATCTGATAGATAGACAGACAGATAAATGTTTTTCTGCTTCTTAAGAATGAAGGGGGAAAAACTATGTAGGAAGCAGATCTCAGCTTCTGAGTATTTTGTGCGGCCTTTCCTGCTAAAACATCCTCTTTGCATTTTCAAACTCTATTAACACAACCTGTTGATTGAAATTATTTTGGCTTCGTAGTTAGGATTTTCAAAACAACAGAATCAGCCTTAGTGTAGTATTTCCTACATTTGATTTATGTTGGTCCCTTGCTTCTAACCACACACAAGATGGAGAACAAAATGTTTCTATGAAGCCCAGAAAAACCACTATCATGAAAGTCACTCCTGCTTTTATGTAACAGGAATCACTATAAGCAGTCCTTGACTTACAGCCACAATTGGAACATGTATTGCTCAGTGATTTGGTCATTAAGGGTGATATGCCCAATTTTACAAGCTTTTTTTACTGCTATCACGAAATGAGTCACCATGGAAAGGTTGCAGATGGTGATCTCCTGGCCCTGGGATGCTGCTACCACAGTAAATATGTGCCTGTTGCCATGCATACAAATTTTGTGCACATGACCATGGGAATGCTACAATAGTTGTCAGTGTGACGACCGGTTATTAAGTCACTTTTTTCAGTAACATCACTAAAAATAGCAACAGCACTTAGACTTATATACTGCTTCACAGTGCTTTTACAGCCCTCTCTAAGTGGTTTACAGAGTTAGCTATTGCCCCCCAACAATCTGGGTCCTCATTTTACCCACTTCGGAAGGATGGAAGGCTGAGTCCACCTTAAGCTTCGTGAGATTTGAACTCCTGAACTGTTGGCAATCGGCAGTCAGCAGAATTAGCCTGCAATACTGCATTCTAATCACTGTGCCACCACAGCTCTTGGTTGTAAGGTGACTAGCTGTACTCAGAAGTGCTGTGGAATGATATTTAAAAGTAATGCACTGCAGATATTTTTCTGGCCACACGCCTAATTACCCACAGTTATGTCTGTGCCCATTCCTAAAAAACCTCTGCCCATTCCTATAACTTGCATTGGAAAAATCCCTTAATTAGCTAATATGAATATTATGTCTTCTTCACACAAAATTTGCAATGCTTCACTGAAATTCACAGTTACACATACACACAGCTTCTCTTCCTTCTCCTTTTCCTCACCAGGGTCTCTCCCTAATACCGGATCAGCAGAGCGAAGCAAAAGGACTTCAGAGCTACCCAAATGTAAAACTTCTGTATTGGGATGTTATATTCCAGATGAACCAAAGATGTCAGCAAAGAGACTTTTGCTATCTCTCTACTGCCATCTGGTGGACATTGTAAATTTTGCAGCCCATAAATGATTAGCAAAATTTAATCCTGGGCAAATTCAATTAAAAGGATTAATAGCTACCATTCCTTCCAGATGCTTTGACCAGTTGCTAGATTTAGCCATAAATTAAATACAGTTTAAGGTCTTGCAATCTTTGGGGTTTCACAAAATTTCAGAATTACACTTTTGTGATATTGCAAATGGGTTCATTACGTGTACTGTCCCAACCAGGCTATGGGAGTTGGATAGTTACTTAGGAATTGTGAGCTGTTCCCTTAAGGGAATGCATCATGATAAATGTAGTTAAAGGTATCCTGGGAAATGTAGTTAATCTCACGTGGGTACATCTGTAATCTTGATTGGTCACTAAATTGATCCTCAAGGGGTTAAGGGAGGTTTCCTCCATTCTTGCCTGGACTCATGGACGGATAACAACTTTCTTTCTATCGCTATGAGATGGGTTAGGAAAATAACCATTTTTTACTTTTTGTCCTGTCTCATGCACAGAGGTGGATTTATGGCTGTGCAGATGCAGATAGATAATTCCACAAAACATCCATAACTAAGTACATTTATTGGTACATCAGGTATCTTCATAACTCACATTTGTGACAAAGCTCTTCTATAATGACCAATCCTTTGTATATCAGCATTGCAGGTAAAAAATGGTTATTTTCCTAACCCATCTCATAGCGATAGAAAGAAAACTTATCCGTCCATGAGTCCAGGCAATAATGGAGGAAACCTTCATCAAACCCCTTGAGAGTCAATTTAGTGACCAATCAGGATGACAGATGTAGCCACATGAGATGAAATATATTTCCCAGGATACCTTTAATTACATTTACCATGATGCATTCCCTTAAGGGGACAGCTCACAATTCCTAAGTAACTATCCAATTCCCATAGACTGGCTGGGACAGCACATTACGTATGTTAATAAAAATGATCCCGATTACTTATTTTGTCAAGATTTTGAATACATACTAATGTATTCAAATAAAATGAAATATATTTCAGCATTATGTTAAAATTTACATTTAAGTGTTGTTTCCAGGATATCCTGCAAACATCTCTGGTATTGGCACTTGGTGTATGGCTTAGGCTATCTTTTTGAAACAGGTTTGTAAATGGTGATTCTGGCCAAGCTTGAGGGAACCGCAAGAACCAAAATGAAACTATTCTCAGACCAGGTTTCAAACCCTCCCACCCAAAAAAACCCTCCTTTTTCAGCCTTTTTTATAGTGAAGATACACATTTGGGTGGGGTTTAAATGAGTAAGCTCATTTCTTTGAAGTAAAAAATGAATAAACAAGTTAATTGGTGGGCAAAAGGCAAGCTGAGGTGTGATTTTTTTTTTGTCGCTCATGCGAGGTTGTGTGCAAACCTCAGAATCTTATCCCCCCTCTGCTTTCCATCTTTCAACTATGTGTCATTAGAAAAGCTGAGTTTCTTTTTCAGTTTTCTTGATTGTGATATCCTGTCATTGCCTGATCGACTTCAGAGGGTCTGGGTACATGTGTTTTTCCTCCTGCTAAGGTACGTATTTCTGGATAGAAGTTTCTGGATAGATATTATGTTTAGATCCATTTGTGGAATGGTGGGGGAGGAGAAGTTATGGAAGTAACATTGCAATGAGAAGAATAGTTCAATTATTCTAATATTTTGTTCTAACTGAGATGGGCAAAAACCAGTGTGGGAATCTGGATCGTTTTTTAAGAAGCATCCACTCTTGGCTATGGGGTTGAATTCTTTTCCTGGATTTTTGAAGCTGTGCCTTGAGCAGAAACTTGACCTGGGGCAAATTTTGGGGTGATTTCTTGGCACCCCTGATGTGAAAAACCCCTTTTCATCTACCAATCAAAGGTTGTCAAATAGGCCTTCTTTCTCGGCCAGATTGAGACCTGCCAAACTAGTTAAGATGCTGGATTAGGAAGAGGGTTCTAGTCCAACTTCAGCCATAGATCTTTAATCTGGATAATGTGGTGGTGGTGGGGAGAATTATTTTCTCTTAGTCCATCTTATCTTGCAGGGCTCTTGCAAAGAAAAATAGGAGGAGAAAATGCCACAAGGAGCTCTGAATAAAAGGCAGCATTTTATCTTAAAATAATAACTATGTCAAGATCAGGATTGGTTCTCCAAAGCCACTACCATTAATCTTTCTCAAATATTATTTTGAGGCAAAAAAAAGAAAAATTGCACCTAGGAATGGAAAACAGATGAATTTACATTAGCAAGATCTTTTCAATTGTGCTTATGAGCATTAGAATATTTTATGGATCACTTCACCTTCAATAATAATAAGTCTTTATTGATTATCCCTTGGGCCATATCAAAGTACAAAGTTCCAGCAACAATTTATTACTAAAATTTAATAAAAACAACTCAAAATGAAATTTGATAAAATACAATTTAAAATGGAACTTGATAAAATACATTTTAAAATGGAATCTAGACAAAGTACAATTTAAGATGAAATAGTAATAAAATACAATCCAAAATAAAATTGTAATAATGTACAATAATTTAAGATATATATAAAATATAATAACATTATATTTCAGAGTCATCCTTGCAGTCTACCCCAATCAATCCCACATAAGCAGATCTGAACCGAATCATTTTGTTTAAATACTGTGCTACTTTAAATGTTATTTTCAAGTTCTGGCCAGACATAAGGTAAGTTATTTTGATATGGGTATCCCAATGGGTCATTCGTCTGATATAGAGACCAAGATACCTGTCTCTCATCCTCTTATACAGGCAACAGTCAAATAGGATGGGAGCCAGGACCTCTACCTCTGCCACTCCGCAAATGCAGAGATGCTCATTGTACGGTATTGCATGAAATCTCCCATATCTAATCATTGTGTCAAGCTGTTCAAATCTCGCTCTCGTGAATATCTCCCTAAGATGTTTTGGGAGTTGAGACTTCAAGTAGTTATCTACTTGAAAAGAACATTTGTATTTACTCAACCATTTCAAGTTACCTACTTACTAAGGATAGCTTTGTACATCTATATCCTTAATTCTTTGGGCAACTCTTTTTTTAGATTGTTCTCCTGTTACACAAGAAATAGGAAGACCATAGCTTCTTACAAAATTTGTTAGTTTAATGATCCAGGAGATTTGTGATAGTAGTTTTATTTGCTCTAGTGGGCATAATTTGGGTAGACTATCAGTCTCCATTTCATTAACTTTGCACCAGTAATTATAAGCTCTAATTTTAGACAATGTGTCAGCCCTCAAGATACCTGAATTGTATAAATTCCCAATTTAGCTCTAACTGCTGCAGCAGATGTTCTTGGGTCTACACCCAAAATACATCTCAAATGCTGGGACTATGTTTGTTCTAAGACTGTGGTTGAGTAAAGACCCCAAAATTCTGCTCCATTCAACAGCATTGTGGTAAGCTTAGCCTTATAAACTTTGATTAATGGGACTAGGGATCCTGGATAACTATGGTTTTTTTAGTTAGAGCAATAAATTCAAACAGGCTTTTGCTCTAAATGTACTCTGTTGATGATGGCAGGCCCAAGATCCAGTCTTGGAAAAAGTTACACCCAAATATACAAAGGAATTAACCTGTTCAATTGGTTCACCATCCAATTGCCACCTATGTCTCTGATGGTTTCTTCCAAACACCATTATTTTTTATTTGGATTTGTTATGTCAGTGGATCGGTCCCAGGGAGAGACACGAGACCAGTGACTTTCAAGCTCTTTTTATTAGGCAGTAGATCGGTTTGGCTGCATCGGATCGGCAGCGGCTTATATAGAACTTGTACCCGGCACCGTGGCCAATGACAGCCGTTTGAATCTCCCGCGATCGGTTAGGCCAATTGTGGTCGATCCATAACGGCCAATCAGTGCTGTACAGTCAACCAACCCGAATGCTGTGCGTTCCAGCCAATCAGAATACAGGGTTACAAGAATGCAAATACAGAACACCCCTCCCCTCTTGGTATGGTCCTACGTGAGTAGTCCCGTAAGTAGGCGGGGCTCTGTACTTGTCTACTGGACCTGCGCAGCTTAGTTGTTGCTTGATCTCCGACTGGTTCGGTTGGGTTCTGTGTTGCTCCTTGCCTCATCGATGGAAGGGTGAGTCGGGCCTTTCACTGTAGCTCCCTCCCGGTCTACTCGGGCTGATCGAGCTGCTGGCTCTGCTGTTCCCACCTGGTCTTTCCCGGCTAGTTAAACTTGCTTGGTTGCTCCTTCCAGACGAGGCTTTGAGCTGGTTGTCCGTCGGTGGCACTGCTGGTGAGTATTGTTGGTTTCCTTCTTGTTGGGTTTGTTTGTTTGGTGTTGTGGGGTTTCCCTCTCTTTGTGGGCTGCTGTTACCTGCTACAGAACGCCAAAATAATACTGAGTTATGACTTCTGGCAGCCAACTCAAGTTCTGACCAGATTGAAATGGCAAAACTTGTTTTCTTTAATGTTAGTTTTTTTACATTCCCTTTTTGTGTGCAACATCTTAGCTTGTATATAGGCAGTAGGATTCCTCTGGGCAAGCCTCATGGCTGCATCAATTTCTTTTTCAGTTGCTGGCAATCCGAATCAAACCAGCGAGGTCTACCCACTTGGGCTCTTTTTGTAGCAGGTTTAGTTGTTAGATGTTTCTTCAGCATGTTACAAAGATTGGAGAATATATTGTAGACTGACATCCAGTCAGTAGAAAATGACTGGATTGTTCTAGCCCACTTAATAGCATTCTCTGTTTTAAGGCATTCTAATATTGCCTTAGTATCAACCTTAGCCCAAATTAACCTTTTATTTTGAGTCACTTCTACCTTTTTAGTAAGCCATCTGTCAGCCACGTTATATGGTCTTAAATCTGAGCAGCCTCGCAATGTCACACTTATAGGCTGATGGTCGCTATTGTCGCTAAGGTATATTGTGATCTCCGAAAAGAGGTCAACCTTATCTCTAGACACACAAAAGAGATCCAATACACTACTTGAATTAGTTGAGTGGTGTGTGTAAGGGATGTATGTAATTCTTATCCTTACCTCCCAAAATTTGGAGATTACCCTTAAAAATTAAGGAGACTAGGAGCAAACCAGCGGCATTACTTTTACAATCTCTCGAGAGTCACTGAGAATGGTTTTCAAAGAACTCCCCTGGGATTCCCTTCTGGGCAAGCTCATACAAAGAGGGACCCAGTCTAGCATTCAGATCTCCTAATAAAACTGTGGACTGAGGATACAGTATTGCTATATCTTCTAGGATGACTTCCAAGCACATCCAATATTCAGAATTATAGTGCTGGGATGTGTTTGGGGGAATACACACATTTACCAATATTAACTCAAACTGGTCATATTAAAATCGGACAGCTAGAAAGTACGAATACTTATCTTCATTATATAATTTCTCTCCCTGCCATTGCAACTCTTGCTTTTTAAGAATGCATAGTCCACCAGAGGGTCTCCCTTTGTTCTTTGTTTTTTGGGCTGGGGAGGCCCATCCCTGAAAGCCTGGCAGTTGTACTGATTCATCCACTTTGGTTCGCCGAGTTTTTTGAAGGACTATTTCATCAAATCGAGAGAAAAAGCTCATTAGTCCACTATCAACTATCCCTTTCCAGCCTGCTATGTTCCAGGTCACCAACTGTATGGGGTTCTCAGAAGCAAGATGATCTGGCTTGGTTAATTGGGTGGATGGTAAAGATGTCAGATGTCAACTTGACATTGGAGCCAGATCGATATCATCTAAGCTTCCCATATAAACACAATTGTTGTGAGGTTCAATATTTCTCCTCATGTGTTGCAGAACTTGTTGCTCCTCCATATCTCGGTTGCCAGTATGCCTTTGCTCTTGCTCCAAGAATGATTTCTTTCCCCCAATGGGCAGGTACTCTGGTTTAAATCTATAAATGTAGATTTATGTCCATTTTTGGAGTGGCATAGCTGAGGATTCATCTTGTGGAAAGCTGTTATGGGAGCTTCTAAATCAATTGAAGATGGAAGATGGATTATCTCCTTAGTGTTTGTCAGTTTAGGGGGCATTGTGTGATGAAGCCCTTTGTCTTTCAGTTGTTTCTCAGAGGTTGGGTCAGTCAGTGCAGTTACCCCACAGTCAACCTGTGTGACAGTACCTTCTTTTACTGTTAAGGTAGAGACAGTTTGTTGATTAAATACCTTGTCACAAGATTACGTGGTTAGTGGAGCCAAATTAAATAGAGGCTTTGCTGCAGATTGAGTTGTTGTCAATGCCTCTTTTAGATCATCCAATCTTTGAATGATGTTAACTTGCTCAGGTTCTGACAATGAATAAGCCAATCAACGTTTCCTCTGGCACATCCTCAGCAGTTCCTACAGCTGTGGGTAACACAGTTTGTATATTGCTTCTTTGCCTTCTAGGGGATCAGTTCAGTTGCAGCAGCCTCAGGTTTAGCAATGTGAGAGCTGTTACAACCTAGATTTAAAGCAACAGTTCCCACTTGGTGATGCTGTTTCAGGAGTGGGTACGCTTTTTTCAGAGCAAAAAACCCTTATTGGAAATATTGAGAAGGTGCTCAGAAAGGGCTTCATTCTGAAAAGCATGGAGGATGTTAAGTTTGGAGCATGGGCGAGAAAGAATGGAGACGAGCCGCTGAAGCGGTGAACTTCAACTCTTTATTTACATGGTGTGACAGCTCAAACTCAATGGCTGCAACAGCCTTCCTTATATAGGCAACTTATTAACTATTTAACCAATAACAACCTAGGAGCGCTAGCTCCGTTGACCAATGAGAACGGCTCATTAATGGCCAATCAGATTCTCCTGAATGGACCAATCTGATCTCACCATTTAACAGCCAATCAGAAGTGCAGGGCCAGAACCCTGCACTTGACTTCAAGCTCAAGATAACTTTATTAAACATTTATTCATTCACAATAGAGGGTATTATAGGTTGCTTGAACAATAGGAGAATTCTCATACATTGCATTCTTGTTGGCAGCCACTCTGCATGTAGTAGATCTATCAGAGTGAGTTCACAATGGAGCAGCTGGCTCAGGGAGAGCCTAATAGCTTTTCTATTACTCCAATTCCCTCTATTTACTCTCTTTGTTAAGTATTGAGCATGGGTGAGAATGAATGAAGACAAGCCACTGAACGGTGAACTTCAGCTCTTTATTTACATCGTGACTTCTCCATATAATAGCAGTAAACCCCGCCTTATATAGGCAACCCTTGTAACGTTTTAACCAATAACAAGCTAGGAACGCTAGCTTTTATAACCAATAGGAACTCTCTGTTAGGGGCCAATCGGATTCCCCGGAATGGGCCAATCCGGTCCGGCCGCTTAACAGACAATCAGAAGTGCAGGGCCAGAACCCTGCACTTACACCAAGCTCACACTTTATTACTTATATGCATACTCAACACCCTTGTCATAAATTTGCAAGGTAACCTGGTTAGTTTGCAGACTGTAGTTATGTTGGTCTTCTCTTAGGCCTTTACCTGATTGAGTGTTTTCTCTATATGTGTTCAAATTTTTGGGAGGAAAACAGGGTGTATTGGAACCGATTGACCATGCCCGCTGGGAAACTCCAATAGTAACACCCATGAAGCCAGATGGTTCGTTAAGAATTTGTGGGGATTACCGGGCCACCCTAAATCATGCTCTTCAACAGAGCGCTTACCCAGTACCGGTGGTTCAACACCTTCTTCATTCCCTGGGTGGCAGAAAAATATTTGTGAAATTGGACTTAGCTCAGGCATACCAGCAACTACCTGTAGATGCGACAACTGCAGAAGCCCAGACAATAGGCACACATAGAGGCGCCTTCAAGCGCAATAGACTCCAATTCGGAGTAAGCGTGGCACCTGGCATTTTCCAAAGTTTGATGGAGAGACTATTACAAGGCATAAAAGGCGTCGTGCCTTATTTTGACAACGTCCTAATAACTGCCCCCACTAAAGAGTTATTAGTACAACGACTCAGAAAAGTTCTTCAGAAATTTAAAGATGCTGGTCTGAAGGTAAAAAGGGACAAATGTCAACTTTGTACGGAGAGAGTGGAGTTCCTGGGATACCTTCTCGACAGACAGGGAATCCACCCCACCGAAAAAAAACTAACCGCAATTAAAAATGCCCCGAGACCTAGGAATAAGACAGACCTCCAAGCCTTCCTGGGACTCATGAACTTTTATAACATCTTCTTGCCCCAGAAGGCAACCGTAGCCGAGCCCCTACATAGACTTCTCGATAAAAAGGCTTCCTGAGTCTGGGGACGGCGTGAAGAAAGGGCATTCCAACAAGTAAAAGACCTCTTAACCTCCGATGCTGTATTAATGCAATACAACGAGACTCTACCTTTGACAGTTACCTGTGACGCCTCACCATTTGGAGTGGGAGCCATTTTAAGCCATGTTCTACCAAATGGGAATGAGGCACCTATTGCGTTCTTTTCGAGAACTTTGTCTAAGACCGAAAGGAACTATAGTCAACTTGATATAGAGGCTCTCGCTATTGTATCCGCAATTAAACGTTTCCATGAATATGTGTATGGTAGACCCTTTACCATAATCACAGACCACAAGCCACTACTTGGTATTTTGGTGGGAAACAAACCAACTCCCCATAACTTATCACCAAGAATGACATGTTGGTCAGAATTTTTAGCCACCTACGATTACCGATTGCAACACCGCCCGGGGAAAACCATTCCCCACGCTGACGCTTTGAGCCGCTCTCCACTACCAGATGTCATAGAGGACCCAGCACCAACCTTAGTCGTATTGCAAATTAAAACCCTCAAATCGCCACCGCTGACCGCTCGAGACATCGTCTTAGAAACAAAAAAGGACCCTGTTTTGGCATGAGTCCTCAGCTGGGTGGAACCGGGTTGGCCAGTCAGCGCAACCAATGACACGTTCAAGCCATTTAGGAATCGTCAAACAGAGCTATTCTCCCAAAAAGGTTGCATAGTGTGGGGAGACAGAGTCATAATCCTGGAGAAATTGCAACATAGGGTATTAAAAATGTTGCACGATGGACATCCAGGTATCGTGTGGATGAAGGCATTGCCAGGAGTTATGCATAATGGCCTGGGTTAGACAAACAGATAGAGACCTGGGTAGCAAAGTGCAGCAAATGCCAGGAGACTCGCTCCACTCCTCCAAAAACTCCCCCAACTCAATGGGAAACGCCTCGAGGTCCTTGGTCCTGTATCCACATCGAATTTGCGGAACCCACAAAAGGACACACTTTCCTCCTAACAGTGGATGCCTATTCAAACTGGCTCGAAGTCCACAAGATGAAAAGCACCACCACAGAGGCAGTCACTAAAAAGCTGAATAAGCTATTCGCTACCCACGGATTTCCGGATGTCCTGGTCTCCGATAATGGCCCCCAATTCACTGCCCTGCCATTCGAACAGTACTTGGCAGATCGGGGCATCCGCCATGCCTTAAGATCGCCAGCTCACCCTGCAGCCAATGGTAGGGCTGAGCGAATGGTTCAATTTGTAAAAAAGACCTTGCACAAAATGGACCACGGCGACATTGACGACAAAAAAAACTGGGTGCTTCTCCTCCAGCACATAACCCCAAACAGTACCACGAACAAAATCCCAGCTGAACTCCTGATGGGCCGGAAACTTTGCTCGCATCTCGATCGCCTCCACCCAAACTATACGCCGGAACAGCCCCTAGGATCCAGCAGCAAGTGTCGGGCATTCCAGGAAGGTGACCTCGTGTTTGTGAAAACCTTCTTGGGCGATCTATTGTGGGTCCCCACTACCATAACGCAACTTACGGGACCCCAATCCTATCGCCTACAAACTGCAGATGGTAAGATGTGGAAATGCCACATAGACCAACTCCGTTCCAGATTAGCACCTAGTCCTATCTCAGCCCCGGAATCTCTAGCTGGGGGGGGAAGGAACATTGAGGAGGCCGAAGAAGAAATAACAATCGAAACCCAACAGTCTATACAACCAACCAGGGGATACTCACCGTCAGAAGGAGAACCGAGCCAGGGAGTGGCCTCGCCATGTGACAGCACTGCGATGGAAACAGATCCAGAGAACCCAGAAGACAGCACTGGCGTAAGCAGGGAAAGCAGCCCAGGGCCACAATTTTCACCATCCAACCCAGCTAGCAGCCCACTGGAACCAGAGCCAGGACAGAAACCGGTGGAACAGCGCAGGTCAAGCAGACAGGTGAAGCGACCTGCCTATTTACGAGAATACATCACCCCACCCCTCAGACGGAACCTAGGGGGGAGGGGTGTTATGGACTAAGGCAACCCAGCGATATAACCCTAAACAGCTTTACTTTACAGCAGGCTTGTAATCCTGCACTTCTCATTGGCCCGCAAATAGCGAGTCATGATGGTCATTTTTGGCCAGTCTGATTGGCTGTTAACGGTCCCCTCTGATTGGACACTTGTGAAAGCGGTAAACTCAAATCATTGGTTGTTTTGACAGCAGCCAGCTCTATAAAAGAGCTGCTGCTGCCCAAGTATTTGCTCTGTTCTTATTTCACAATAAAGAGTTGAAGTCACCGTATGATGTCTCGTCTCTGTTCCTTGCGCCCATGCTCAGGACTTAACTCTGGTGACGAGGGTGGGATGCGGAGACGATAGAGCTGACTAAGTACGCATCGAACAAGACAGAGCACGTAGCTGAAGAGCACACGCAACAAACGGCAAGATGACCATCGGCGCCATACCACTCGCTCCATTCGACCCAGCAACCGAAGACTGGGACTCGTACTTGTGGACTTCAATGAATCACATAAATTAAGCTGACAAGGTGCCTGTGAATGAATTACTCACTGGAACAGACTGTCTGTTTACAATATAATCTTCATTTTCTGCTGCGTCAAAGGCTTGGATAAACTCTCTGCTGCAGAGTGTTGTCTCTTCCTTCTTTTCCCCATTCTGGTTTGTCCATGTACAAATATATCTGCTTAGGGATTCTTCTAAAGCTCTCAACGAACTTTCAAAAGACATGGGGAAGTGGCAAACCATGGGGCCAAAGGCCAGCCTCTGCTGTCTTTTGGTTGGGATTTTCCCTTTAATAGGGAAAGTTTAATGCCACAGTTTTACAGCCAATACTTATTCTCCCCCTTAATTGTGCTTCTGAGCATGTCTAGTAGTTGTTTAGTTTACCCCATACATTGTACATGGCTTCCTTTATGTTTCTTTTAAAAAGAATTTTAAGAGTGAGAAGTGAGGGTGTGATGGGGTAGTCACAGTTTTTATGGACCAAAAGTCTGCAGGCAAAGAATGTGTAAATAAAATTGGTTTATAAAACTTCTAATAATGTTGGACATTGATAATAATACTTTAAAAAAAAAATTTGCTTGAAAAGAAATCAAGGAGAATAAAAATGTGGGCCTAGACTTCTCAAGGATTTTGCTTGGCTGTCACTCTGAATTTGGAAGAGAAAAACTTGCATTTTCTAGTAGCAAATTTTCTAACTGCAATTTGAAGCTCTACCTTTTTCAACATGTTTAAATTGAGATTGGACCTGTTAGGATTACTGTAGCAGAAGATTTCTACAGCAGGACTTTACAGGTGTCTAAACTTGGCAACTTTAAAACTTGTGGACTTCAACTCCCAGAATTGCCCAACCGCCATGCTGGCTGGAGAATTTTGGGAATTGAAATCCACAAGTCTTAAAGTTGCCATGTTTGGAGACCCACAGATTAGATCAATATTTCTCAACCTCAACAATTTTAGAATCTGTAGACTTCATTCACTAGCCTGCTGTCTAAGAAATTCTGGGAGTTGAAGTCCAGACATTTCAAATTTACTGAGGTTGAGAAAATTGATCTCCCAGATCCACTTGAAATCTTACATTCCATGATGCTATGATTGGCTGAGTAGCTGAGATTTCCTTTGTATGAGAATTGGTATATCCTTAGTTCAGTGATGTCATTTCCAGAGGTTTTGAATTCTCTGAGTCCTCTTGCTTATAGGCTTGATATGCAACTTTTCTTTCACAAAGAACATTGTTCAGTAATATGTTTGATTTAAAAAAAAAAAAAGTAAGGAGGGAGGCCTGGAAGAGTTTACAGATGTTTTTGAGCTTCCTATGGAAGCTTCTGCTTCCAAATGTGCAAAATTCAGATTTAAAATTACTTGGTATGGCTGGTTTGAAAAGTGGTAGTGAAGAAGCAACTATATGCTGGGGAATTTTGGGAGTCAAAGTTCACATCTCTTAAACCTGACGAAATGGAGAAGTTCATAGAACTGCTGAACTTAGACTGAACTTAGATGCTTTGTTCTGGTTGCATTTGCTTAAACTTAGATGCTTTAGACTAGGGGCTCCCAAACTTGGCTACTTAAAGATGTATGGGCTTCAACTCTTGGCTGGGGAATTCTGGGAGTTGAACTCCACAGGTGTTAGTGGCTAGAGTTGAAAAACCCTGCTTTAAATACCAAATAATTATTAATAATTCCTCTGACCCTTTTGAAAACAGTGGGCATTTCCACATCATGCGTCCAGGAGGAGTGGAGTCGGGTGGCGGGGAGAATTTAAACTAATTACATACTATCTTTTTCATCCAATGTTATAGCTGATGAATACTACTCCACTTTGAAATCTCATTTTTAATGCAGCTTCTGGAATTCACAATCTGTTCTTCTTCCCCATGTAGGATCAACCATGCTGAGAGCCAAGTCCATCTTGGCTGCCTCCACTCTACAGCTTCCCTTCCTCCTCCTTTTCTTGACCAGTGTCTCTCCCTATTGCCACGTCAGGACAGCCAATGAATGCGATGAGGAAAAGGAATTTGTGCCTGGCTACAGCCTAGCTGGAGGTGGCTTTGACATTACCACGTTGAAGAAGAAGTCCCAGGTGTTGGATCTGAGCCAGTGGCGGAAAGCCGATGGCACTTGCACCATGTGCAGGAACCCTTTTCTGCAGGATAAACCTCTTCAGAGGCTTCCTTTAGTGGTCGTTGACTGGACAGCCAAAGTGAGTTGTCAGAAGAATGTCCACAGTTCTCTAGAAAACTCAGGCATCAATATGGTTCACGGTGCAACATCTGATGTGAAGAATGACTGGAAGGTTGGGCTTAAAATACAGCCGATACCTGATAAAAAGGTCCAGATGGAATTTGCTGGAACTCACTCCGCTTTGGCAAACTTCGCCATGGTGAAGAATAACGAAGACAAGTACAATTTTGCAAGGCACGAAGTCTCCTGCTCTTATTACAGGTGAAGGAGGCCTGGGCAAAGGATAATGGCTGGGAAATCCTCCAGGGCTTTACTACAATCATCCATTTGTATGGCAGAGGTTTTGAGGGTGCCTTAAGAGGAAGTGTGCAAATCTAGTTTTCTAGGCCTGACAGGTAACAGGTAGTCCTCAGACCATGACTGAGCCCAAAATTTATGTGGCTAAGCGAGACAGACAGTTGTTAAGTGGGTTTTGCCTTATTTTACGATCTTTCCTTCTGCAGCTGGTAAATGAGTCCCTTGTTAATTTAGTATCATGGTTGTTAAATGAATCTGGTTTCCCCATTCACTTGGCTGGTTGGAAGGTTGCAAAAGGGGATCACATGATCCCTGGAACATGACAACCATCATGAATATGAACCAGTTGCCACGTGTCCGAGTTTTGATTATGTGACTGGGAATAGCAATAGCAATAGCGCTTAGACTCATATACCGCTTTATAGTGCTTTACAGCCCTCTCTAAGCTGTTTACAGTGTTAGCATATTGTCCCCAACAGTCTGGTCCTCATTTTATCCACCTCGGAAGGATGGAAGGCTGAGTCCACCTTGAGCCTGGTGGGATTTAAATTGCCAAACTGCAGGGAGTCAGCAGAAGTTGCCTGTAGTACTGCACTCTGACCACTACGCCACCAAGGAGTGCTGCAGTTGTAGATCTGAAAAATGATTATAACTCACTAATGTGGACTTCAATTCTCAAAATTCCCCACCAGGCCATGTTAACTGAAGAATTCTGGGAGTTGAAGCCCACACATCTTGAAGTTGCCAAGTTTGAAAAAGATCGCCTTAATTCAACCAGCAGCTCTGAACTTTATTTATTTATTTTATTTTATTTGTTTATTTATTTATTTATTTATTTTATATTGCTGCCTATTCGCCCATGACAACTCGAAATTCTTATCCAACTGTTCATTTAGGGATCATTCAAGGTTATAATGGCACTGAAAGATCTGACTCATAACCAATTTTCACAGTTATGATCTTTGTAGCATCTCCATGATTATATGACCAAAATTTGGATGCTTGGCAACTGATTCATATTTATGAGCGTTTCTGTGTCCCAAGGTCATATGATCACCTTTTGAGACCTTCGACAAGCAAGATCAATTCACTTAACAACCGGGTTACTAACTTATCAACTGCACTGATTCACTTAACTGGCAAGGAAGGTCGTAAAATGGAGCAAAACTCACTTAACAAAAGTCTCACTTAACAACAGAAATTTTGGGCTCAACTGTGGTTATAAGTAGAGGATTCACTGTATTAACTAGCTTGAGTCAGCCAGATGTTTCCACCTGCTAAGGCCTAGAACAGTGATAGGATTCAAATGTTTTTGCTAGCGGTTCTTTGGGCGTGGCTTGGTGGGCGTGGCATGGGAAGGATAATGTAAAATCTCCAGACAGAGGCAGTATTTGCCGGTTCTCAGAACTATTCTAAATTTCCACTACTGGTTCTCCAGAACTGGTCAGAACCTGCTGAATACCCACCTCTGGCCTGGATGGTAATTAATATTAATTAATAACATAATTTGTCTTACCAGTAGTCCTGCCACCTGATGGAAATGAGTCATTCTTTCCATTAGAAGTGAAAAATTGAGCCTCTCCCAACTTCAGTGTTCCGTTTGCAGTGCTTGGCTTCCATTTATTTATTGAAAAAATAATTATGCTATGGCACTGATTCCAGGTAGCTTTAAAAAGTAATAAGGTAGTCCTCAATTTATGAGCACAATTGAGCCTAAAAATTTTACTGCAAAGTAAGAAAATTGCTAAGTGAAGTTCATCCCATTTTAGGACTTTGCTTGTGACATTTGTTAAGTGAATTACTGCAGTTATTAAATTAGTAACACAGTTTTTAAGTAAATCTAGCTTCCACATTGACTTTGCTTGTCAGAAGGTTGCAAAAGTGGATCGCATTACCTCAGGACACTGCAACTGTCATAAAGGTGAGTCAGTTGTCAAGCATTCTAATGTAAATCATGTCACCATGGAAATGCGGCAACGATTATTAGTGTGAAAAATGGTGCCATTGTAACTTTGAATGGTCACTAAATGACCTGTTGTAAGTTGAGGACTATCTGTACACCTTCAATACAAAGGTAAAAAAGACGAAAAGAGAATGCAGGGGAAAGGGGAAATCTGTGCAACATGTCGATAAAGATTCTCAATCATCCAGTTTGAGTTGTTTGAAGTCATGGCAATTGGGCTTATTCTCCTGTTAGTCTGCCTAACTAGCTTGCTCTAACTGATGAAGCTGCTTGGATGAGTAGGCCTCAAACTAACAAGAAAATAAATCCCATTGCCGTGACTCAACCTTCAGATAACTGTACCTGGGTGACCATCGAACTTGGTTCAAATAGGTCTCTTGGTGGATCTTGCCCGAGATTCATTGGAATTCAGATCCCTTGCTATCTCCTGGTAGCATGTAGCCCTGGTATTTTTTAAAAATCTAATATGTGCTTTTATTTAAGGTGGTACAAGACCGATTTTTGTGAGGTTGGGACAGCTGAGAGAGAAGGACTGGCTTGAAGTCACTCACTGAATTTCCATTGTTGAAGGTGGATCGGAACATGGGGCTTTCTGCTCCTTGTTCAGTACCTTCACCCCATACTATCCATTCTGGGCCAAGTTGTCAGCCAGTTCTAATTCTGCCAAACTGAAAACCCCAAAAGAGATTGATCATGTGAAGGTATCGACCCAGCTAATATAGCTGGCATCATCTAAGTGATCGATATATGATGACGTACAAACATATTTGTCTGTGCAAACTGAACAAAAGCAATATATGGAGTTGAAAAGTACAAGCTTTGAGAGGTCCCTTGTTTTTAAGGACTTGGCAAATTCATGGAGGACATATCCTTCTCTGATCATTAGAAAAATCCTCTGGGGATTGAACCATCTTCTTTCTTGGGAATTCAATTCTCAATAAGAGTGGTGGGGAATATCTCAGTATCTAACTCAATGGTTTTCAGTCTAAATAAGTTAGGATCTCTGGACTACAACTCCAGAATTTCTCAGCCAGTGTGCTGGCTGGGGATTTCTGGAAGTTAAAGTCCAGACACCTTTAAAATCCAGGGAATTCTGGGAGTTGAAGTCCAGACATCTTAAAAGTTGCCTAATAGAGAAACCCTGATCTAGTTACTCACCAATTCTGCAAGATTGCTACCCTTTGATCCTCAAACCGCTCCTTTATTGGAAGGCCTGCCAGTTCTGTCACCCTACTGTGTGATCTTCTGTTCTTCCTTTGCAGCTTCCGGATCAGCCAATACATCCCCTCCAATCATTTCAAGCGCTCCCTTCGCAATCTCCCTGCCAAGTATCGACCCAACTCCCTCCTGGAATATCAGCAGCTCATCGACACCTACGGGACCCACTTCATCAACCACCTGCACTTGGGGGGCCGCGTGAGGGATGTGACAGCCTTGAGCGTCTGTGAGACAACTTTGGACGGCACATCAGCTGATGAAATCAATGACTGTCTAAAGCTCGAGGCCTCGGCCAGCATTGGTGAAGACCAAGCGAGCTTCAGTGCGTCCTACAATGCATGTGAAGAGCTGAAGAAGAATAAGTCATTCAAAAGAAGCTTCCACGAGACCTACAAAGAGAGACACACCGATGTGGTTGGAGGGTACCAACACACGGACTTGCTTTTTTCAAAGAATCAGAACTCTGAACATTATAAGCAGTGGGAAGAGAGCCTCAAATCTATGCCTGCACTCCTTTCTTACTCCTTGAAGCCCATCCATGATTTGCTGCCTAAAGGTGACCCAAAGCGGGACAGTTTGCAGCAGGCAGTGAGCGACTACATCAATAAAAGGGCCCTATGGAGGAACTGCACCCAGCCTTGTCCTCCTGGTTCCCAACGCAGCGTCCAAGATCCCTGCTCCTGCGTATGTCCCAATGATGACGCCACAAACACCATGTGCTGCTCCCGGAAGCGAGGCCAGAGCAAGCTAAAGGTGATGATCCGGCGTGCTTATGGCCTCTGGGGAGACTACTTCACAAGTACAGATGCTTATGTCAAGGTATCCTTCCATGATATTAATAGCCAGACATCCACTGTGTGGAATAACAACAACCCGGTATGGATGTCTCACTTGGATCTGGGGATGGTCCAGAGCATGGGAGAAATCAGCAAGCTCCGAATACAAGTCTGGGATGAAGACAACGGTTATGAGGATGATCTGCTGGGGACGTGCGATCGAATTCCCACCTCTGGGAAACCTCATATCGAAGTGTGTTACTTAAATCATGGGCACCTTGAATTTCAATATCATTTGGAATGTGGTCCTTTCTTAGGAGGGCCCTATTGCATGGATTATGTCCCTCAGCAGCCACACAAGGCTGCTTTGTTACAACGTGGAGCAAAGTGAACCCTGTGATAGAAAGAGGTTGCTCCAGGGGGTAAAAAGCGGTCCTCAACTTAAGACCACAACTGAGCCCCCAAATTCCCATTCCTGAGTAGTTAAGTGAGTTTTTCTTCTTAGGTGTCCTTTCTTGTCACAGTTGTTAAGCAAATTGCTACAGTTGTTAAGTGAATCATGCAGTCATTAAGTGAATCTGGTCCCCCCCCAACTTTGCTTGTCAGAAGACTGCTGGGAAGGTCACAAATGACCCCAGGACTGTCATGCAACTGTCATAAAATTATGCCACTTGTCAGATGCCCAAATTTTCATCATGTAACTTTGGGGATGCTGCAATGTTCGTATAAAAAATGGTTGTAAATCCCTTTTCTCAGGGCCATTGTAATTTTGAACGGTCACTAAATGAATGGTTGAAAGTTGAGGACTACTTGTATTCATGCTACTGCTTATCTTTTTTTTTTAATATAAAAACAAGTTTTATTTTTTTAAAAAAACATACTTAAACATAAAACATAAAACTATCATCAAATTACATACATATAGCGTGTCAGTTGATTACATATCTTTCATGCTTCCTCTCCATAGTCTTCCATAGTCTTCACTTATCATTTATATAAATTCTAATATTATCAATCAAATATCTATATACATTAATTATCAATTATTAATCCCTTATTTGAGTAAATTGTTATTTACTCATTTTATATGAGATATTCTATATTTACTATAAATTTATATTGTAAATTCCTCTAATGGTATAAATTTTTATAGATATATTTTATATCATTCTATCACCTTTAAATTTTTCTAACATATTTCATTTCCATGTGTTTTTATCTAACCACTGATAAAATAAATTCCATATCTTATAAAATTGTTTATCTTCTTGTTCTCTAATTTCAAATATCAGTTTACTCATTTCAGCACTATCCATAATTTTCTTAATAACTTCCTCTTGCGTTGGCATTTTTTCATTTTTCCAATTGTTAGCAAATACAATTCTAGCCGCTGTTAATACATTTACAATCAAATATTTCAGTTCTTTATTGTATATTTCCGATATGATTCCCAATAAAAATATCTCTGGCTTAAAGTCTATGTGTTGTTTTATCATTTTTTCCAGCTATGTGTGGATTTTAGTCCAATATCTTTTTGCATCTGAGCATGTCCACCACATATAGTAATATGAACCAGGTATCTGATGACATTTCCAGCATTTTTCTCATTTATTCTTAAACATTCTTGCAATTCGCGTCGGGGATAGATGCCACCTGTAAAACATCTTACACAAATTTTCTTTATGCGCAGTTGACATTGTCATTTTATAATTTTGTCATTTTATAACTTTGAGACCACAATTTTTGCCATTTCTCTAGTTCAATCCCATATCCAAAATTTTTCCCCCAAGCAATAATTGTTTCTTTAACTTGTTCTTCTTCTAATTTAAATTCTACTAAATGTCCATAAAGTTTTTTAATTACCTTTTCATTACTACCTGTCAAAATTTTATCTAAATCAGTCAACATCTTAGAAAACTTCTATTTTAAGACCTTTAAACAATTTGGTTTCAGAAAAAACTATCCTGCAATCTGCAACTCTTACACTGCAAAAATATATGGACTACACAACTCGATCAGGGCAAAGCAATAGACACAATCTACATAGACTTCTGTAAAGCCTTTGATTCAGTGGTACATGACAAACTACTCCTAAAACTAAAATCTTCTGGTATCTCTGGACATCTGCATAACTGGAAAGAAGCATTCCTGTCAAACAGACAACAAATGGTCAAAATTGGGAGCGTCCTATCAAATTCTGTACCTGTCAACAGTGGTGACCCCCAAGGCAGTGTTCTAGGACCAACTCTATTCATACTCTACATAAATGACCTCTGTGATCATATTAAGAACATCTTCGCTGACAATGTAAAGCTATTCAACACCAAAGACAATACTGCTACCCTTCAAAAAGACCTTGATTATGTATCAGAATGGTCAAACAAATGGCAACTTCAAATCTCAACAAATAAATGCTGTGCCTTACATATTGGCCAAATCAGAAAATAAAATACAGGCTGAATAGTCAAGACCTTGCTGATGATCCAAACTCTGTCAAGGATCTTGGAGTACTCATCTCTAATGATCTAAGTACTAGAGCCCACTGTAACTACATAGCCAAAAAAGGCATTAAGTGTTGTTAACCTAATCTTACGTAGCTTTTTCTCAGGTAATATCACACTACTAACTAGAGCATACAAAACATTTGCTAGACCAATACTCGAATACAGCTAATCAGTCTGAAACCCACATTACGTATCTGATATTAACACAGTTGAGAAAGTCCAGAAATATTTCACAAGAAGAGTTATCCACTCCTCTACTCGTTGCAGAATATCTTATGCCACCAGACTTGAAATTCTAGACCTAGAAAACCTAGAACTATGCCGCCTTCGGTCCGATCTAAGTATAGTATATAAAATCATACATTACAATGTCCTACCTGTCAATGAATACTTCAGCTTAAACCATAACAATACAAGAGCAAACAACAGATACAAACTCAAGGTTAATCGCATCAAATTTGATTGCAGAAAATACGACTTCAGCAACAGAGTGGTCAGTGTCTGGAATACTCTTCCTGACTCTGTGGTTTCTTCCCCAAACCCCAAAAACTTTAACCTTAGACCTTCTACTATTGACCTCACCCCATTCCTAAGAGGTCTGTGCATAAGCGTACCAATGTGCCTACTGTCCCTGTCCTATTGTTTCTTTTATTTTTCTTATATGTATCCATGTATTCATAACTATGTTTTTACTTATACCTATTATCTTGTAAGCAATTGATAAATCAAATAAATAAAATAAAATAAATAAATAAATAAAATTTATCAAATCTAGAATGTATTTGCAGATATGAAAACTAGTTCATACTTATACCTTGCATAGATTTAAGTTCACCCTTTCCATTCAGTATCTCCCCATATCTAACTGTTTGTTCATTTTTATATGTTATTGGATAAGAAAAAGCTTCAATAGTAGATAACCAAAGTGGAATTTTTAAATAATATTGCTTTTTAATCTTTTTTTTTTTGAAATTTTTTAATTGATTTTTAAAAACAAACATAAACAAACAACACATAAAACATAAAAACATAAAACATCTTTTTTGAAAGCAGCTTGATCCCGGGTTACATCTCTTCATACAGACACAAATTCAAATTCATGTTCATTTTATATACCATTCCATATCTTGTTACCATTCTACATTTTCTATATAGCTTCTCTCCTCTTTTAAATTTCTTAATTTTATTTTATTTATTTCAGTTCAGTTCAGATCATTATACTTATATTCTTTGTCTGTCTGTTTCCAGCTGTCTATTATCTTTTCTCTTTAAACAAAATTTCTCCTGTAATCACTGATTGGAGTATGACGCCTTTATATCTTTCCTCTAAATTTATAACACTTAATATAATACATAACTTCCATTCGGATTCTGCTGAATCATTCTAAAATTACACACTATATTTTAAAAAGAGTAAAAATTGTAAATATATAATATAATTAAAACCACAAATCCATGTCAATTCAACTGTATTTTTAATATTAATATTCATTTAAATCTTAAACATTTTACACATTACTTTTCATATAAGTA